>VXBC01000208.1:123874-193625 GCA_013399945.1 Ploceus nigricollis
ACTCATTTGAAATATTTTTAATGATGCCATTTGTATTCAATACTCAATTTCATATAGCAAAATAAAACATAAAAATGGGGCTGCATAAACCTCACCACAACCACACACTGTGGAAACAATCTCTGAAGAACCCCCTGCATTGTCCAGCTCTCCCTGGAGCTTCTGACCCAAGAGCCACAGGTCAGCACCAGAACATCCCATATCTTCTTGCTGCCATGCTGGCCTCATGATGAGGGACACAAAGCGTGCCCTCAGTCCCTGGGGGTCACTGCAGACATCCCAGTGACACTTTTGTGGAATGTCCCCTGTGGGGGAGAAGAGCTCAGCAAGTCCCTTACTCATCACTTTGGTGCCCAAGAACCTACAGGCTTTAGAAAATTAAGTCTCTCTCCTCTTTTCCATTTCAGTGTTTTCCTTCCACCCTGCATTTTACAGTCCTCTCCATGCCCAGCCCAGCCTGCAGACCTGCACAGGATCTTTTACCCCTCAGACCACCTTCAGGGAGGTTGTCATGTGGCAGTTCCATGATGTACATAAGTAAAGGAGCTACAAGGACTGCACAAGTCACACAAAAACCAAACTGGGTTGTAGACTGCCTTTTCCTGGGTTCTGGTGACTTCACAAGCACAGCAAGGGCCTCTATGATCCTTATGAATTCCTGCCATGGTATTATTGCTGTGCAGGAGCAGGACAATAATGACACAGTGGTGTCATTAATGATGGCTACCATAAGGAGAGACTTCCCCATTTCCATGCAGGAGTAAAAGAACCAGGCACACCTTTCTGGGATGTGTTTTGATGCAGGATTTAGTGCCTGGATAACATTACTGACCTTCAGAGATTTGCTGTAGTCAAAGTAGTATCAAATAAAACACGAAGTTCTACATTTGCTTTCTCCTGAAGATTTTTCTGTCAAATTGGGTCAACTTCTAAGTAAAGCAGGAGATCATTTTAGTCTGTCAGCACTGCAAAACTAGCCTGGTATTTGAAAATTACTTGTATGCTTGAAAATGATATGGACTCTGGATTTGGCAGACAGTATTGTTTAAGATTTAATGGTATATAATTCAAAACCTGAAGTTTCTGCTTTGCTGAGCTTACCATTATTTTAGCAAATGTTTGTTTTGGTGGGGTCTTGGGGGTAATATGAGCAAATGAAAGCTCCATAATGATATTTTTTCCAATACTGAAAATAAAAAACAAGCCGACATCCCCCCAGTGTTTTAGTAGCATTCACCATCTTTATAAAAATTCTGTTTTAGACATGGAAACAGATCACAAAACTGCTCTGCCCAGATCTGCAGGGGAATCAAACAGATGGCAGATCCCACTGCAGTTTGGATGAAGATTTCATAGCTAGAAAAGCAAGAGAATAGTCAAGGTCAGTGATGAGGTGAAAACCATGCCCAGATTTTCTTCAGCTATGTAGCATGTACAGCCTTCTCATACATTTAGAGGAAATGCACCAAAGCCAGAAATTTTTTCACAATGAGGAGCAAATGCCCTTAGTGTAAGACAATATTGCAACAGGGAAACAATGTGCTTGCTCAAAGGTAATTTCTTAAATTAAAATTAAAACTAGTTTTCAAAATTTTTGTGTGTTATGTGCTAGTATGTATTTTTAAAATTCAGTTGAATCTGAAGGTAGTCATACATCAGATTGTAAATAATATTATTTGTGAATTTTGGCAACCAAAATGATTCTCAAATAATGGTTATTGTTATTCAATCTGTTCTGGGACCAACACACATGTAGAGCTCTTGGCAGATGAGTTTTTTCCTACGTGCTTCTGTCTTTTATGCCCTCACAAATGTCTGAATTGAGAAGTTATGGCTTTAAATGGAGAAGTTCCTCCCTGATTTGTTGTGTTCTTTTAAAAACAAAAACCCCAAGTAATCTAGTTTATGATATACATCAGGCTCAGCTACACAGATCTGGAGGCTGTATTTCTCCCTTGTTTATGTCGTTAGTCTGGTTTTAGTTAATTTTCATTTCCAGATGTCTCTTGTGCATGTTGGGTTGTTTTTTTTCCTTGTGGTTAACAGGATATAAATTACCTTGATAGGACAGAGCTGTTTGCTCTGTTTTACTTGTTTAATTTCTGGATACGTTTTACTGAGCCTGATCTCTCATCATCACAAAATAGATTTTACTGGCTTAGAACATAGATTTTACTACAGTTATTTACTGGCATGAAATATGCACAACTCAGTGAGGAATCACACTTGCAGTCTGAGTGCTTGTTTTTTCTGTCATTAGAAGGGCACAAAGACCTGCTCTGGCAAGGGCTGGGTTCAGCTCTCAGAGCACTGAGGAGCACAAGGACTCCAGTCAGCCTGGCTGAAAGAGCAAAGCTGTGGGCTGCTGCTGTGGAGGCTGACTCCTGCTTGCTGGGTTGGGATATCTCCTAAGGTGGCTTCATGCTTAGTGTCTGCCTTCTGTGAGAGGCAAAGGTTTAGGTTTTACTCATTTCCAGTGAAAGAGGTGCTGTAGAGCAGCAGATTTAGACCTGCAGTGGGGTCTCTGCCAAGCAAATCACTCCTGCACTGCATCGTCTTCTGCTGAATCACTTCTTGTCCTGAGCTTTCCCTCTGAGGGAGTAAAGGACAGTGCCAGTGTCCAGGCAGCTCCTCCAGCTTTTTCCCTGCAGGAGTGTCTGAAGAGGGGTGTTTGGGGTGCAGTGGTGTCTCTTGTGCCTTAGTGGACTTGAGCAGATCCCCACAGCATTTCTGCAGTTACAGGGGGATCAGGTGTGTGGGTACTGCTTGGTTACATAAGGCACTGCAGCAATCAAATACTTCCTACTGCTCTCCCAAAGAGCTGCTGCAGGGACACTCACACCTTGCACACAGGGATGTGCAGGGCACCTTGTGCTTTCTGCTGGAAGCTTTGAGAACTTAAAGAGGTGAGATCCAGCAATCTGAGAAAAAGCTTTAGAAAAAGTCCTCCAAGAAGAAAATCTGAGTGGCAGGGAGATCCCCAGGTTTGTCCTGTGCTGCCATTTCTCCATTGGTAGCACAGGGGTAACTAACATTGAACTCCAGGCGATCAAAAAGAATAGAAATGCTTCAAAAATTTTCCAAAGCTTAAAAAATACACACAGTCATTACTACTGCTTCTCTAACCACAAAAAAAGGCCCTGATTTAGGGGCCTGCTCTCTGTAGTTACCATCTCCAGACAGTTCTTGGTGGAACAAATCAACTTACTGCAACATTTGCTTAATTTAGGGACCAGATGCAAGTGCTTTTAGGGCACCTTCCTTCTGCTGACCAGCTCACATGAACACAGGTGGAGAAAAGCAGTCCCAGAGCACATACCAACAACCAGCAGCACAGATGCACACACCAACTGTTGTCACTGAGGTTACATACTCATGGTTATTCAGACTTGCACTGACAAACACACTATTTTTGGCTTTGTGCTACTCAGCCGAGGTCCTGAGCTCCTGCTGATCGAGGATCACGAAGGAGATGATGCAGCAAATGAGATTTGTATGCTGAAAGTCACTCGTGCTTTGAGAGCCTGCCAAAAATAATGTTTCAGAGGGCATGTATAACACTGCCAAAATCAAGCTGATGAATGGCTGTATCACTGAATTTGGATGCAGAATGAGTGTCAAGTTCAGAACAGTCTAGCAGTAGGCCATTCATGCAATCTAAGCAGGATGGGATCAGGGCATTTTGTAATCAACACTTATTAAAGCCCTGTTTTATTCCAAAGTGTAGTAGAAAGAGAGGAGAGAGAAATTAAGTCTGGAAGGTAGATTACAGGGGAATTTTAGGGCTGTATGGTGCCAGACTTATCTGATTTTTTGAGAGTTTCCTCTAGTTAGGCACAATAAAACAAGAACAGGAAATGCTGATAGTCTCTTCAGAAACCAGTACACATCCAGGAGTGTATTCTGCAGCACCGGTGTTCAGTCTTTTCTTCCAGTAGAATTGTTCATGGTTAATATTAATTCAACACACGGGAATAAGAAGTCTGTAGATTAAATGCTGCATGCTATTTTGCCTGAAGATGTGAGGAGTTTGAATTTTAAAAATGAGGCTTAGCTCTGAAAGCGTACAGCCTCATGTTTCATTTTTTTATTGAGGAATTTTATCTGCCTGGGTAACATGCAAGTGGTACAGCAAGAAGTGCATCACTTTTTCCCATCTAGAGAAAGGTGGTGAAGAAAAGCACAGATCAGGCTCAGAGAGTGTCAGGTCTTGACTGAATATCCTCCCCTCTGTGCTTTTGCTTTTCAATTCTGTTTACATTTTTCTCTTTAACCAGTAGGTGCTTTCCCACTAATTTTGCGTGAAAGAGCTTTTTTATGACAGGTTACTTTGGACTGAAGCCAGTTTTAACCAGTTTTATAGTCAAGGACCTTGTGACCAAGAAGAATATCATGTTCAGGTCCACCATGACAACTGCTGAGAAGGAAACTGAGGGCTAACATCAGAGACAATGCTGCCTAAAATAACCACCAACCACAGTTCTGCTAATTGCTATTGTCTTATGAAAAGTGCAATATCACTTCTAGCACACTCAAACAACAGGACATGGAGGTGTGTTGGGAATGTCACAAACAATTTAATTAAAATAACTGGAGGTGTGGTAATTGTTGCTATAACCTTCTGTGGTTTTTGTGACCTCAGTGGTATCTTATACCTCAGTCCTGAGCTCCCAGAGTGATGACAAGCCACTTCCAATCCACAGAAAAAGGCCCAGTCCATGGTGTGGAATTATGTCCAGATGGGAACATAACAGGCAGATGACTAAGAAAACCACTTAATGTAAATTAGTTGTTTGTGCCCAGAAATCTCATGTGAGAGAGCTCTTGGTGCACATGGCTCAATGGAAGACAGATAACAATAAGAGAATAACAAACATGTAATTAAATAGAGTTTACAGCTGATGCTATCTATCCAAAATCATCTGCTTAGTGTTGCCATAATACCTAGTGATGGACAAATCCACCCCATTGTATCTGGACATACTGGTTTAATAGATATTTGTTAGTTCTACATCTATGCTTAGGTTTCTAAATGACTCGTATGAGGCAAATTAAATCTTGTGGCAGAATATTGCATTAGAAACATTAGCTAAGCCTTATAGACCTGAATAATTGCAGAGCTATTCCAAGTCACAAGTGATGATTTATACCTATCTTTTTATTAATTTATTGCCTGCCCCTAAATTGGAGAGTTGCTCTTCAGGAAAAATATCTCAGTTAAAATAAGAACTGAACTCCAGAAGGCAGAGGACTTTGATTCAAGATAGCAAAGAGAGTAATAAGGATTGAAGAGTTGCAAGTGATGAATTACTTTGCAGTTTGAATTCAGCTCCAGCAGAAATCTTGCCAAGATACCCAATTCTCTTTCCACACTTATCTCTGGACAGCAGGGCTGGTAGCTGTCCATTTCATCCAGACAGGAGTCAGGCTTTGAACCATGTACTAAATAGTTATCAGTGTTTCTCTCTACCAACCAAACAACTCCATCTCAGTGATCTTTAAGGTCAAAGCTAGAGTGGGGTAGTGCACATAAAGAGTTTTATTTAGCTGCACCCTCCCAGCTCCTGCTCAGGCATCTCATCCTGTGCCATTGGCTCAGGACCACAAGCACCTTGATTCTGGTCAAGGACTTCACCACTTCTCAAGGATTCCTCCTCTTCCTCACCACCACCAGGCATCCATCACATGGGTCTGGACTAAAAGTGTTGCCTGCTTTGTTTCCTGACCTCTCTGTGCTTCCTCACACTCTCCCAAGCACCCCCTGCCCACGCAGTGAGGGTTAAACCATGTTGGTACCAATTTAACAATTCCTGCAGTGTGGATTTGTCCATGTACAAGCACTGATGAACAGCCCCTCTCCACATTTCCCTGTGAACAAACAGTGGCCTTTTAAATGTTTACTTAAACACAAATGGGTTCAAGCCTGGCTGAGCAGGATCTCTGTCTGCTCGGGCACAAATATTTGATGGGATCTTTCTCCATCATTTTCCCAGCTAATTTCCAGCTTTATACTTAACCGATTATCTAATTGATGACTCACTGTCAGTGTCTATGATCAAGAAACACTGATAGTCTCTAGAGGGAAGTTTATTTCATTCTCCCAGGCCACACTGAGGGTGATGATGTTGCAAAGCCCAGAGGGTGAAGGTTGGCCTTCACAGGAGGGAGGAAGAATAGGTGGCTATTTTTCATTAGACAAAGAAGACACATTTCTAAAGGTCAGATCTCTCATCAATCTCCTAGCTACAATCCAACCAGTGCTTTGAAATGTATTGCTGCTCTAGCTGTAAATAACAAAACCTAGATTTAGGCCAGTTTATGAAGCAGCAGACAACACCATAGCTTTCATTGCATCTCCTCTTTTGAGACCCCTAAAAAGCAAATTTATACCATGAGGTGTTGCCTTACAACAGGTGTCAGATTCTCTTAGAATCTGAGATTGGAAGTGAATGTCTTGGCAATGGTGAAAAGTGCTTTGTGTTTGGAGAGCAGCAAGTTAAATGCCTAGCCTGCATCCATTTTTCCTGCTTCAGCTGAGCAGCAGTGCTAAAAACAGCCCAAAACACCAAATGCTTTTATGCATTCAGGTTGCCCTAATTTATAAGGCTGTATGTGCATATATATGAGCAGCTACTGTGGGTGAATGGGGAGAAGAACTCCACCTAGAAAAACTGGAGAGTGTTTTTGGGCTGGCACTGGCTTAGAGGGACATTGGCAAAAGTTGGTTAATGCAGCTGCAAAAATTGTGGCTCACACATCAGAAAATAGAACTGTGATGCATTTGGAGGAGCCAGCTGTGCTTTATGAATAGGGGAGTGGGTAGTGCTGCTGGACAGAGTAAAACTGTAAATGTTGTGTATGGATAAGGTGGAAGAAGAGCTACATGGATAGACTTGCCTTTGCCATGTTAGGCAGGCTTGTCTTTGGAATGGTCTAACCTAACCAGCTCAGTGGCCTTTTTTATATAATTTATCAAACTGAATAATAGAGCAAACATAAATCGAAAGCAAGCACGCTACTTGGTTTATTTACAAAGCTAATAGAAATGCAAAAAATACAGTAATCAAATTATGTTCTCAAGTAAAATGCATCAATAGATAAATAGCTTCAAAGTGCTTCCATACCAAATTAACACAATAAGCAATCAAATCAAATGATGAGGCTGTCACTTTCACTCTTAGCCCTTGTCACTAATGAAGTTAGGCTAAGAGAACCAGAAGAAGAGTTGTTTTCAGACCCCAAGTGTCTGGCATCCAACCCAAAACACTCATTTCACTTGTCTGGGGAGCAGCACAGGTCACACCACCTGTTAGGTCTGGACTTTGAGCCTTACCAAGCCAGAATGAGAGAGGTGAGCAGTATTCCTCTTTCAACATAAGTGCTCAGCTATCCAGGAGTAAACAGTGATTCTTGCCATAACATTTTTTTAAAGCCCTGTGGCTGTTTCAGGGAGGTGGGTGTCATTACCAGTTCCCCTGTCCTTGCACACAGTTTGTGGGATAGTAGGTCCACCCTCTAGCACAGGTGGGATTGCTAAATACTGCATGATGGCAGCTTTAGAACAGCTTTTGTCCTCAGCAGAACTTCCTGACTAACTCAGCAGCAGGCTGACATCATTTATTTTTATGAAGCTGTGAAAGGTGTTTCTCCTTGAGCTGTACACAAACATTCATTTGTAACTGGGGGAGGAAGGTGGCAGGTGGAAGAGAGAAAATACATGGACTAAAGTCAACTTGGAAGTGGAGCAATTCAGTGAGGAGCCTGCAGCTGTGTCTGGGAACTGAGCAAGTGCACTCTGGCCTGTGCTGGACCATCCCCAGGAGCCAGGAAAATGGCCACTGGCCCAGGCTGGATCGTGCTGAATCCCTGGACTAGAACTGCTCAGATGCCACTTGATTCACTGCTGCTGACACACAAATTAACAGGAGGCAATATGGAAAAATAGAGAGAACTGGAGAGCGTGTTGCTCAACAATCCCCAGGTAAACATGCATTAGGAGAGGCTGTGTTTTCTGATGACCATGGTGTTCCCTTCCTGAAACAAAACTGAACCCCAGTGAGTGCTGGGGACAAGAAGGGCAGCATTTATCCTCCATAGCGCGATGCTGAGAAAACGTTTCTGGATGTTTCTGTCACTAAAATATCTCACTAGGAGAGTACAAAGGCAGATACTAGTGAGTTTATCAAAAGAAAGAGCTTTCAACCCATCAGGGAGCAACAATGTGCTGTCCAAGGAATATGAAGATAAGCTACTCTAATTTCATGCTGTGTTATTTTATTCCATAAGACAAACTATTACTTGCTTTCATAAATTTATAACGATGACCATACAAATTATGGTTTGATGTCACAGTCAGTCTCTTGGCTTAGCTAGCAGGGGAGAGGAAAAGGTAATTGCAAAATGTACAATGACAATAAAACAGTAAAGCTAGGTGGTTATGTTAGCCATTATTTCTGATGTGTGAATGTTTCCACTACAGCTAATTTTCTAGAGGAAATTGGAAATTTCTTTTGAAGAAAAATCCTTCCTGGAATCCTAATAAGGGCCAGAGGAAATGGATGGTAAATCCTCTCATGGCAAGTTGGGTGAGTAGCATGGAAGTTTGCTGGGATGTCACTTGTTGCTTCCTGACAGCTTCAAGGAGAGGATGTGAGTCAAGGATCAGTGACCAGAGCAGGGATCAGCCTGGTGGTCCTTGCTGGGGAGTAGCTGGAGTGTTGCAGTCTTCAGATATGCAGTAAACAAGCAATGCAGGAAATCAGTTCAACACCTCCTCTGAGCAGATCAACACAGCAACAAGAAGAAATTTCTAGCAGATAGTGAGAGGAAAACCCCCACATCAAATCTGTGTGGGTGGTTAGCAGGGGTGCAGTGACCTCCTTCTTTTGGGTATTGTTCTAAAATGTTGGGAAGTCACTGAGGACAACCTCTCTGGGACAATGGCATTGACTTTAGTAACTCTTTAAAGTGAAGATGAGCCAACAGAAGGTGGGTTGTGGTACAAAATAAAATGTTCTAGGGTGTTCTGACTATTGAAGTAGGTGCTTGTTTAACATGGCTGGGAATACTGTTATTAAAATAAATATTTGTTGCTAAGATACCCTGTTATTTCAATAGCCTTGAAATCTAGTTTGTGTCGTTAGACTGGAGGTGCAGATATTTTATAAATGTGTCATTGCAGGGATTGCAGGCAGACCTGGGAGGCAGGGAGGGAACTCCTCAAATACTAATAAGAAATAAACCAGCTGCTAACAGCAGCTCTGACCTTCGGGGCAAAGCTATCCTTGGAAAGCAAGCAGCTTGCTGAGTGGGAGGAACAGCAAGAAGGAAAACAGTGGTAGGAGAGAAGGGAGAAAAGGAGCAGGATGAGCCACAGGGAAGGCAGCAAACTGCCTGATAAATGCCACCTCCTTTAGGCTTTGTTCACATCAGCCCGTGAGGAGGAGTAGCAGAGGCAGAACCTGGAAACAGAGGGGTGGTCTTCTGGCAGAATTCCTCACCCTTACTGCAGGCCATTGAGTCTGCCCTGGGCTGGTCCCATGAGCTGGGGCCCAGTCAGTGGCTGGAGCACCACAGATGAGCTCCTACACTGGGACTTCCAGAGTGGGTGTTGTCCGAGCATAAACGAGCACCCAGGTATCAGGTTCTTCACCCAGAGCGTGGCTGGGCACTGGCACAGGCTCCCCAGGGCAGTGGTCAAAGCTCCAAGAAGTGTTTGGACACTGCTGTCAGGCACATGGTGGGATTCTTGGAGCTGTCCTGTGTGGGGCCAGGAGCTGGATTTTGATGATCCTTGTGGGTCCCTTCCAACTCAGAATATTCTGTGATTCTATGATCTAATTTAGGTCAGCACCAGCCTGCTTCTCGGGTCTCTAGCCCATGGTATAGAAACATTTATTCCAGCCTTCCTAAAGAAAATTCTCTCTGCCATTTAGAGAGGGCAGAAGGCATCCCTAGAAGCTTCTAGATATTAATTTAGCATCTTTGATTGAGCATCTCTCTTTCTCTCGATTGAAAATTTAAGAAATGAGTAGGAAATGCTGGATGACTCATTCCACCAGAGGTACTGCTTTTCTGAGGAGGATCAGCAGCTTTTTAAAGAAAAGGCAGTGGCATTAGCTCATCTTTTTCTTCATCTTCCATCTCACCATATAATAAGACTAGGGGGTGGAAAATGTGCCTTGAATGAAAACAGCTTTGGCTCTGCGCTTTCCTCAGCCCAAGAAGATCTGGTTTTGTCTGATATGAGAGCATGCCAGGCTCAGCATGGAGGGGAGCCAGGGAGGCAGCGAGAGGAATCCTCTGTCCCTCCCATTGGCAGGGGATCTCCCTGCAATACTTAAAGGGGTCTAGCTCCCAAAGCTTGTGGGGCTCAGCAGGAAAGTTAGCAAGAGGGAGTCTGAGTCTCATCTGGGAAGCAGCAGGAGGCTCTGTTCCCTGCAATATGTCAGTAATAACAAAAGTAGTCACTGAGCAAGACTCAGGGTGTTTTGGGACAAGGCACTGACTGCCCTTAACTGGAGCAATTTTGCTCTTGCCCCTTCTGCTTCTGGCTCCATCACTCTCACCTTCGAACCAGAGACTGGCCAGGGTAATCAGAAACATTCTTTTCCTGTTCAGGTGTCTATCAGAACAGGTCCCAGGGTTGTACTGTTCCTGCTCACACAGGTGAGCACCAGAAAAGCCCCAGGTCTGCAGATCTCCTTAACAGCAAGCACAGGAAAGCTTGAAAAAACATCACCCCTCCCTTGCTAGAGACTGACTGAAAAGGGAAAGCACAAAAGAGAAAGCACCAGGGTTGAGTCCTGGTTTCAGCCACAGAAGTCCTGGGGCAATGCTGGCCCACAGAGGAAATTTACCACATATTCTCCCTATTTTTTGTGCTTTAGCAGATGATATTAATATCTGTATTTCTCAAGTCAATGTATACAATTTCATTTACAAAGGGTTTTGTCAGATGGTAACCCTTGCTGTAGCAGTTTAAGATGTTATTGCCTCCAGCTGTGTGCTCTGTCCCTCTGTTCAGAGTCAGAACCTTTTAAGAGCCAGCAGAAGGAGATGTGCACCCACCTACATCTGCCCGCATTCCCAATCCTGCACATTAAGGCCTTCAACTAATGCCATGGATCAAAATTTGGAGCCACCAAAGAAGAGGTGACATTTCCTTCACCTCACATTGCTAAGGGGGTGATAACCTTTGCAACTGGGAGTGAGTGACAGCTGGATCTGGTCACACATTAAAGCAGTTGCTCAAGTTTCTCAAAGCTCATGCGTGGCAGTCGGAAGCTGTGCTGGCCCTAGAAGGACTTTTCTTGCACGGTAGTGCAGGTACAGTGATTTGAACAGCACAGTTTGTTCTTGGGTGTGTAGCTGTATCACCATTTCTGGTCTTTGTGCTCCTAAAAAAGCAAAGCTATATTTTATAAGCAAGCCAAACTATCCCAGAAGACACGAGCTCTCGGCAGTGTAGCTGGATCTGCACCAGAGGCTTCTGCTGACACAGTTAAGACAGTCAAGGATTATTCTGCTTTTCTCTCCTATCAACCCACCAGGCTGGAAAATATCTGTTGTAGAGAGCAGGATAAAAGAAATCACAATAGTTTGTCTTTTCTGTGATGCTCCAATTTAAACAGGATCACATGGGCAACATCCATGGGTGCAGCTTTACTGCAGAGATCGATTTCAGCGCCCTGAAGAATTTGACCAGTGGTAATGTAGCGTGGCTTTAAAATTAGAAAACCCAATTACAGCCAGGCTCTGTCTGCACAGCTTCTGCTTTGGTGGCTGGGGCCACCAGCCTGTTCACATGAGGGCAGAAACCTGCCAGAGATGCCCCATGGCCAGCCTTTGGAAACAAAATATTGGGTGTGCACGTGAGGAGGAGCACACAGGTACATGTAGCTGCTGTGCTGTCTGCTTGCATAACCATTTTTTACTCACAGAAAAGTGATTCTGTCAGAGTATAAATACTGCCATAGCAGTTCTGAGAGCAGTGCTGAAGGAGAAATATGTGGTTTAGCAGGGATGGCTAGTGAAGCAGTTATGTCACCTCCTTGCAGGGTGATGGAAGTATTGTATTATTACTAACCTATCCCAGGAAATGGAAACCCTCCATCGTTTTCCTTGTCCCTGTGCTTTAATAACAAGAGTGATGAACCATATGGTGTCCTCTACAGGCTGAGAATCTGTGGACAAATTACTAAATTCATTAAAGCCAAGTAGATAAAATCTTGATCCTACTGACTTCAGTGGGACCTGGATTTTACTTTATGTTCACAAACTTGCCCGTGTGTATAAAGTCCTTTTGTACTATGTTCTGCTCTTGAGTAATAGTTAACTTACTTCCCAGTATTAATGTTTAACATAGATTTTTTTTCTAAAAAAAGTAGTTTTTAATGTAGAGCTAATTGATTCCAGCTCTGCCCTGAGTTGCTGGTAACTGAACCATACTTCCTTTGCAGAGGGGTGATGCATGGGGGTGTTATTATCTGACCCTGGGACTGGGGGGCAAAAAATTCACTGTGTCATTGCCCACCATTCCTGCAGCTGTTTAAAGCAGCCAGCAGTAGTGGAATATTCCCCCATTCCCCACTGGTCTTAGTCTGTGCTCACCTTCCAGTGGAGGGAAGAACAGCCCATTTTGCTCACCAGTGCAAATGATGTTCAAAAATAGCCACCTTCTCATCTTGCTTCTCCTATAATTCCTCAGTAGCTTTGGGCATGTCACTAATTGTCCCTCCCCATTTTCTCATATTTATAAACAAAGGATAATATCTATACAATCTTTCAGCTGTTGTGATGGCTATTAATTACTGTTCAGACTCTGAAATTAATGTATAGTGCAAGTACTAAGTGTCATTTAATTATTAAATTCCAGAATTATTTGACCATATGGGTTATTTTTAACTCTTGTTTCTTAGTCTATATAGAAAATATACCTATTTCTTTGAGTTTGCAAAAGTCTGTGTTAATGGCAAAAGGTATCTATTACTTGAAGCTGGATGTTACAGAAATATGAGACTTTCTGGATGCCTAGAAAACAGAGTAATGTTTTCACCATCTTTTATACCCACTACTGCACCTTCTTCCTTCCTATCTCCTCCCTTCCTTTCTTTGCACTGCATGGTGTGGTTTTCCCACATTGCTACATTAAACCTACCTGGAGGTTCTGCCTATCTGCAAACAGCTTGGTCTTAAGATTAATCTGACCCCAATCTTACCTTCAAAACTCATTCAATTCCTGTCTTCTAAACACTTGACAATTTCTTAATTTCTTTTCAAGCTAAGAAAAATAAACTCTGTTTTTTTTAATGATTTATGACTGAAAGTCTTTGGGGATTTGGCTGAAGTCTATGTGGAGGGCTCAGATAGAGGGTTTGTATGTTGTCAGATATGTCAGTCATGGTTGGACTGAATGGATGTTGCTTGGTCTGTGCCCATCTTCACCAACCCATGGCATGGATTTTGTGTGTGTGTGCTCATGGAAAGAGGCAGAGAGCTGCACTTCTCCCAGTTTTGTCCTGCTCCCTCAGGAACATGAAGAAAAAGCAGTGCCTGTGCTGCAGGGACCATGGGGACCTGTATTTGCTGTCTTCCCCATGCATTTGCTGTATTCCCCATTGTCATTCTCATACATCCTCTGCCTGATGTGTGCTGGTTGTTTCCATGGTCTAGAGAAGAGCAGCACTTTATCTGTGAAGAATTCAGGAGGATCTCATTCCCCATGTATCCAGCAGACAGGGACAACAGGATCCTAATATTTGTAGCTAGTTAAAAGAAAAAAAAAACCCTCATACTCCAAAAGTCATAGGGAGGATTTAGGGGAGTGGATGAGAGTTGCATGCTCAGCTGCTTGTCTTTAAAACCTGATAGGATCAATGTTCACACAGCAAAAGGTTGTAATAAATTTCTCTACTGGATATTTCTCTTCTACAGACAGTTTTGGTGAGTCTACAGAGGCTAACTCAAGAAATGCCCATAATTTCTCAAATTCTCAAATCTGTGTGCTGCCATTAACTCTATTCAGGGAGTAGTGGATAATATCTGAAAGGCTCAGTGACCACCCTCTGCCAGCCAAACAGCACAGCTGCTGCAAATGAATCTGAGGAAAAGGAGGCCAGTGTGTTCATACCAGGGTGGAGGGAGGACCAGGAGTCTCCTCAGATTCTCTCCTAACCCAGCTGTTGCCCCTGAGATGCCCCTGACTCAGGGGAGGGACTATTCAGGATGATAAAAAGCCATGGCCTCAGGCAGTACCTTTTTCCAGAAGAGTTGTAGGAAGAACATATAAAAGTAGAAAGCTAGGGAGCAACACAGAGCCATCAACCAGTTCCTCTGGCCTAGTCCCTGAGGAAGAGGCCAGAGAGGCAGACTCAGACAAATGACCATTGCTCCACCCTTGTCTTGCTTTATGCACTGAGCCAAAAGTCAGTTATTTTTCTGTGGGGGAAAAAAAAATAAAATCTGCACAATATTTTTCATTTTAGAAAAGCCAAAATACCTGGAAAGGGCTTTCTTCTCTCCACTAGAGGTGTGGTTCTGAGCAGGCTGAGAATGGCAAGACTGGGGAGAGGAAAAGCCTTCAACTATATAGAAACAAAATGAAGAGAACTGATGGCAGCCAGTATGGCTCTAAGTTTATTAGGAGAAATGCATGGAAAAGACAAGAACAAAATAGGAGACAAAAATAGCTGTATATTGTACCCAATAGCTACAGAAAAAAACCCTTAATACTTTGAAACAGTAAAGCTTCTGTCTTGCTGGTAAAATAAAACCAAGCAAAAGGGTTTTCCACTAGAAAATGAAGGAATGACCAGTTGAGAAGAGGGTGTCTTGGATGGTATCATATTTTTTTCTTGGTATGACAGTTACTGTGTTGAGTCTTGAGGTATGAATCACGCTGCAGTAGGACAAATAGTTAAATGTGTCTGAATAATTAAGCACATCTGATCAGAAAGGAAGGAGTGCTGGAGATTGAAAAACGGGAAACTGTCATTCCACAGAGAAAAGGGTTTGAGTAACAGTGAGAGACTCTTTATACATTCCCAGCATGTCCATGCAGCAGCTACAGCAGTAATGTAGTAATCAGTTAGAGTCAGGGTGCATTTGAGCTGTTACAAAATACATGGTTTGATTTGGTTCCATACCACAGCTCTTCTTCTATTGCTGTTGTGGTTTTCCATCAGTGTGTAATATTCTGCCTAACTGTATTTTAATAGCACACTATGGGCAGCTCTGTGCTCTGCTGAAAACAAAATATTTAAACAAAGAACTGTGAATTTTTAACCCATTCATATTTTATGGCTAAGTTTATTGAATTTTTTATAGCACTCCAGTAGTTTTCTGCAGAGGTCACAGTGTCCTTTTGCTAATAGGCAGTATAACAAGTTGGTCCATTATAATATGGCCCCGTCTTCCAAAGTCTGAAATATGGCAGCTGAGAAGTAGAAAGGTAGGCAACAGCAGGGACTTTCCCAGAGACTTTTTGAGGGGTCAGACATTAATTATTTGTAACATAGGCAGAAATGTGCAGTGGTTGTTGCTTCAGATTCATACTGGTGCTTGAGTGGACTCAGTCAGTGTTTGGCCTCAGCCCCAGCTGCGTTCAGCACCGCACAGAGATGGATTCATGGGTCATTCCAGCTGGAGCACACTGTCCAGCCCACTTCCCAGACACCTCTGAACTGCCTTCTAGCCCTGAGCATGTAGAGGCTACACATGAAGAAAAATAAAGCCATTCATAGCTGGCATGCTGAGGAAGCTTGGAAGACAAGCCCTCTGACTCTGGCTGCTCTGCCACTGCCATGGCAGAGCCACGAGCCTGTTCCAGCTCCTGCACAGCTGCTGATGCAAATGCCCAGCAACAAGGGTACCAAAAGCTATCATTAGCAGCACTTAAACACAGCAGTTGGGAAGCAGCATAGGGAAACACAAAACCTCTGATTGCAGGAAGCTGGGATAAAGTCCTAGCACCCTGGGAGAAAGAAAAGCCTGTGTTCTAATATCCCCTTTCAAACAAGTCAGGCTTTCAGCTGCTGGGGTGACATGTGGCTGAGGATGCCATTAATAGAGAGGGTGTGACATCTCACTGAAGTCTCATCTCCAGGCTGAGCATAACTAGGTGAGCATGTCATCTGCAGTTAAACAGGATACAAGCAAGACTGTGTCAGAATGTGTTCCTGGATGGCACAGTCATGGAAGTGACCACCTGTCAGCTGTGCACATTTTGGGAGTGTGGCAGCAGGTCTTCATCAGCCCAGAGGACACGTGACAGAACATCAACCTGTGATGCTGCAGACATGCCTGTAGCATGACTAAGAAGGGATGTCCATAGACAAACTTGGCACATTCTAATTCAGGACAGGGCCAGACTTGTGTCAAATCATGTGATGCCCCATTTAAAATCATTTTTAACCAATTTTTTAGTTCTTGGTAAACCCGAACTTCTGGTTTATGTGGATGTAGCTATATTTTTGCAAGACAGCAACTGTCCCTTCTATCTTCTTTGGGCTTTCCATTTTGTACTGATAAACACAAAGCAAAATCTCGTTAGTGTCTTCTGAAAATAGTTCACAGAGTTGTGGTTTCCATCAGAGCAGCTGATTTTGCATTCCAGGCTCAGTGAGCATCACACAAACCAGCGCAGGGGCTTGGCACAGCAATACTCACCACTTCCAAGATGATTTGCCTGTCAGGCACCCATGCAAATGGCATCATATCCGTGATAAGCAACTCTCTCCTCATTATCCTCTCTTAAAAGCCTAAACCACTTTCTGATTAATTCAGGAGGAACGGATAAGGGCCCTGTCATTTTACATTGCTTAATGCTTTCATTACAAAAGACCATCGTGATGTTTCACCAGAAACTTTCATATATTCAGTGTTTTGCCTTGGGGTGAGGGGAGCTGGATTTTCAGCAGCAGCAAAGCCTTTTGGCTGAAAGGGTGAAATTCTTGCTAGGTTTTTGTGAAGAAGTATATTGTCCCCAAAATATCACCCTTAATTTTAATCTTTGGGAAAGACTTGCTTCCTTGCCAGCCATCAGCTTTCTGAGGATAGGCTGTGGCTGTAGCAAAACCACTGATCTTACTTCTCTTGGGAGGCCTCAGTATCTCTGCTGAAACAATCAGTGATGAGAAGAGAGACAGGCCAGGGGCCTTCCCTCTCCCTGTACAGTCACACATTATTCTGAACCCTGTACACAGCAGCAGAATACCTTCTTTTCTGGGGCACCATGTTAAACAGCAGAATTCCCTCTCCTCCCTCCAGCTCCTCCCTCCCCACACTGCAGGGCCCTCCTGTCTCCAGAAGGTGACCAAGGAGTCCTGGGTGTATCCATTCCCCAGCCTGGAGGGGACATTCAGGACTCAGTTCTGCTGTCCAAAGACAACCTCTGCCATTTCAGACACCCTCTTCTCTCCTGCAGATTTCTCTGGGGCTGAAGGAGACCCACGATCTTCTGGAGAGGTGGCTGGAGAGTAAATGGGGTTCCCTGGAGTGTGTAACACAGCAGCAGGAGTCCATGATTAGGGAACAGATTCAGATGCTCCACTTTATCTCCACTTTCAGATGCTTAAACACACCTATCCCCACTACAGGTACCTGCAGGTGGAGTGAATGTCTCAGCTGCTGTTACTGTCACTGGAGAGCCATTTAGTAGGACCTGGAGAGCTGTGAATTCACCAGACATCCCCTTTTAGGGAAGTCCTGTAGACCCCAATGACCACAGTGGCAGGACAGGTAAGAGTTTCACATGCAGACAGCTATTCCAGCAACACCCAAATTCTGGGGTCTGGGTCTGGAGGCAAGTCCCATCCTCTGTGTCTGTGTCTGGAGTTCAGGTCCTTCTCACAATGACAGCAGGTTGGTACAGTCACATATAATTTGTTCTTCATCATTTTCCACTCCAGGGGAAAAAATGGAGAATTACATTTAAAAACAGAAGCATGCAAAAAATTTATGTTAAGAAACAAGTTGCAAAGTCAGACGCTTGAAAATTAAAAGTTCTGTATGCAGAAGACATTCTGCAAAACCTAATTCAGTTACCTTGTGAATATATTGCAATTTTCCACATTTTACAGCATTATAATTTTTTCATATCCACCTCTCTCTTCATTTTGCATTTCAAATTACTTTCCTCCTATGTTTAATGTTACATTATTAATATAAATATAGCAATTCAAATGTATTACAAATTTCTCTGTACAAACTTTGTATTTATTTAGGCTGCATAGTCAAGCACTTGAAAGCCAGGAAATGCCAGGTGTATGCACTGCAAGCACAGCGAGACACATTCTCTATCCCAGAAATCTTATGAATCAAATTAACACAAGGTGAACCATCTGCCACAGGGATAGGATGGGAAGACAAAAATAATAGTGACCAGGACATGTTATATAACCTAGGTAGGAGCACTGAGAGGAAATGAGTGATTGCCTTTGTTTTCTTCTAAGGGGTTTCAGGAGACCTCTTGGTCCTGATGCTGTCGACATTCCTGGAATAATGTTCTGCATATTGCACGTATCCCTGGATCTCCTGAAATGGCATCATCAGAAGCAGTGTGCCTGTGGGGGCTCAGAGATGCCTTTCTCCAATACTTGTTAACAGACAAATTTCTGGTGTTAGGAATTTGCAGTACTAAGTGGGAGTTCATCTAGCAAAAGTGCTGCAAATTAAAAAAAAAATGATATTTCATGTTACAGAACATGACTCTGGGCTCCAGGGTAAGGGTAGCCTACCCCGAGCCCACTGTCCTGAAAAGCCAGGGCCTTGCAGTGCAGATCCTGCCCTGAGTGGCCTCACATCACTGGGAGCTGGCACATACTTGGATTAACCTTCTTCTTCATGTTCAGTGTTATTTTCAGGGGTGGATATCTGAGCATGGGTGTGTGCAACAACACTGAACGTTGTATGCAGAGCTGTGATCCCATTCTGTGGGTCTTTGAGTACCTCCTGCTGGCTCTAGTGACAGAGTGACACTGACACTGCCTACTGTCCCCATGTGGGATACTTTAGACATCGAGGACAGAAAAACGAGGAGATAAAATGGAATTAGATTTTTCATTTGATCTCCTTGCCAGTTGTTCCACCAGATCATTACCTCTGATACAACTCCTGGTCTCTGTGTGATGCCTCTGTTTTTATGCTCATGCAAAAATATCTCAACAATGTGAATGTAGAAAGACAGTAATGTGATTCCATGGCCCTTTTGCTAGGCTGGCTGCAGGCCACTCTTTTGCCCCAAATGCATCATTCTCCAGCAGGATCTGCAGAGCATCTGGGCTACAGGTTTCTGATGAAGGTACTGGTGGAAAAGAAGGCTCCTGAAGAGCACTGGCTTTGCAAAAACTGTGTGGACTACTGGTTCACCAATCTGTCTGCTAATTTCAGATTCAGATTCATGCCTCTTCTGTGGGATCCAGGGGTATTCCCCAGCTTCTAGATCTGTGTGCCTGCCTTCTTCCCACTTCCAGACCTGAGGCTGAATCACGACTCTGGATATTTGTCAGCCCCCTGTCTCCACGTTCCAAAAGCCCACATGAGCTGTCCAGAGAAGGAGCTATGACACACTTTCCCTGTCCTTCTTTTTGAAAGAAGAGGAGAGAGAGCAGGCCTGCAGGGCTCACCACCAGGGCCAGCATGGCCTGTGCTACCTGAGTAGCACCCTGTCATGAGCACTTCAAACTCTGCACAATCTGTTCCCAATTTCTGGTGTGTCAGATGATTCATAACACAGAGGAGAAGAATAAATATAAATGGCAACTCTCACCATGCTGCTATTAATAATCTCAGAGTATTGTTGTTCCACCACACTCCTCTCACTGGCTGACACCCCTCCAGAGTGTTTGTGTCTCATAGGCTTGTGCAGCAAAGGGGGCTAAACCCCAGAGAAGCCACGTCCCTGCACATTTCTGGTTCTAATAACCAGTGTTCTCCCTTGTTACTCCTGGAAACTCTGCAATCCCACGTGCCTGCCATCTGCTTCAGGCTTTTTGGTGGTGCTGTACCCATGTGAGAACAACTGCACACAGCTCATCCTCAGAGTTGTGTCAAATGCTGCTTTCTTTCCAGTCTAGAAGGAGGAACTGTGGAAAGGGTGTGGAGATCTTCCCTTTCCTGGTTTCTGAGACTTTTGAAAAAACATCTTTTCTGTAATGACCACAACAAAATGCTCTTTTTCTTCTTTTTTATACACACTTCAAAGCACACCCCTTGCCCTGATCTTTCTTTGGAGCACACAGTTTGTTCCTATTACTCTTTGCTGCTGTTAGTATTGATCACTATGGTGTTTTTCAAGTTTCCTTGTAGGTGGAAAAAACCCACCACTTCTCTGACCTTTAGAAATGCTTTTCTTAGCTATGTGCAAGATGTAAAAAGGGGTGGAAGAAGATACATCTGTGCTGGTTTGTAAAAGTGGGGTCAAGTGGGTGGAGGAAAGAAATTATATGAATAGAGAGCTGTGAATTTATCTTCTTTATGCTGCTTGTTGTATGCATTCCACCTTGTCTCTTGGCCTGCACAGGAACAGGCAGGTCCACACTCACCCTACATGGTGCCATTAGCACTAGAATATTCTCTGAAAACTTTAATTACCCTAATGACTTCAACACAAGCTGCCAAACAGAGAGTTCTATAACTGCAGGATTTTTGTCTAACTTAATTGACACTACTTTTAAAAGCACCCCTAAGCTACCCCAAAATGTCATTAGTTAAAAATGTGATTTTTCTGTGTTTGGCACAAAAATGGAGGAAGGTGTTTTCTCACTGCAGGTGTGTTGGAGCTTCCCTGTGGTACCTTCCATTACATCACTCACCAGGAAAGTGCACATTTCCACAGCAAAAGGCTACAGCAGTGCCAGTGCTGAAGCAGAATGGGAAGGGAAGGAAGAAACAGATTTCTTTTTAAACATGTGTATAGCTCAACTGGCTAAAATGGGTTTAGAAAAAAATGCAGACAAATTCCCTTCCTTATGAGGCTGAGTCAGAGGAATTGCTAAGAGAATTAGTCTGAAAATTCAGAAGTGAAATTACAAATTAAATAGAATATGTCCTGGAGACTTTACAATGGAAATATTGTCCTATAAGTGCAAATAACATATTTACCATTGCTTTCTATCCAGGCCAAAGAAAAGTGAAGGGAAAAAAAAGAGTGGGAATAGAAGGCTAAACACTTTGTGTGATGCAATGTTGTGATGTCTCTCTTAGCTGCCAACAAAAGCAACACTTTGAGTTTTGGCTGATAATTCAACTGGGAGATTTTCAAAGCCATTTACTGATTAGCAGAAGAACAACTGTAACATAAATAGCAACACAGACCAAGCAGAACAATAGAGGGAGAAAACACAACATCTCCAGAAGAAAACAGTGTGCATCTCACTGGCAGCCAATTAAGTGTCTGGAGTACAGCAGTCTGTCCCTTACCTTTGCAGCCACCATGCCCAAGAAACACAAACACAAGCTTCAGGAAAATGAGACAAGATGTGAACTGGGCAGATCATTCACATCCCATCTTTTCTGGGGTTGCTTCCTCTGTCTCCTGAACTGATGTTGCAAAGCAGCAAAGCTGTTGTTATCATGTTGTTGTTACCCTTTTGTGATGCCTCCTCATTACAGACTTGAAATGCCTCGCATGTATTTTGAGATCTGCTTTCTGTATTTATTAATTTATAGCTGTGGTTTTTTGCTCACATCATCCTCATCCTTGATCATTTCTACCTACAAACAGGTTGTGTCCCCACGGCTCCCTGGCTTACCTGGCTAAAAGTCTTCAGGTGCAATTGTTTGTGAGAAATGCTGTTGTGGAGAAAACCCATCCTGCATGGGAGGGGAGGAGGGAAGAAAGACAATGTAATATATTTCCTCTATTGTTGCTTTGGCAACCCATTGGTCATTGTTAATATAAGTAATTTAGTTTCCCTTTATATAAGTTGACAGTGTCCAGAATAGAAGGTGTGTTTGTCATAAACTTGGAGATGCTGGAGACATGAGGGACTTTGTGGTCTCTAAGACAGTCTCTTGAGACAGCATTCCTAACAATGCATTATTCTTTCCAGGTGTTTGTAACAGCTTGTGAGCCTTAAAATGCTCTACCTTGAAAAAAAAAAGGTCTGTGGTATTTTCTTTACTTCCCTTCCTAGAGGTAAAAGTGGCAATAGGAGACCCAGGCTGCTTTCAGCTCATGCCTAATATAGGAAAAATCAGAGATCTCCAGAGGTTTCACCAGAGCAGTTTTCTCTCAGCTCTAATCAGTAAGAATGAGAAAAGAAGATATTTGCAGTTGCCTGCTGGGTCCATAATTTTTCTTTGTTAGTGGACTACAATATCTGTGTTCATAGCACAAGAATGCAGCCAACAGATCCTAGACATACCATATATTTCTGGGGTTTAGCAACCCATAAAAGTGGAGTGTAGCATCTGATTTATCTCAGCAAATGGCTCCAGCTGTTCTCAGGAACATATTTTTTTCATCAAAGGAGGTGTTCCCTAGTTTAAGTCTTGATTTGAATTTCCTTGCCCAGGGATGTCTTTACAGAACTACTTATAAAATATTATCCACTTTAGAAATGCATTTTGAATGCTTTGTTCATGCAGTGACTCTCCTGAAATCATTGTTTCTTCCCAAAGGAAACTAGCAGGATCATTAGTAATTGCTGGAATATCAAACAATGCACTACCTCATTTTCTGGCCTAAGCAAGTTATTGGAGTTTCATAAATGCTCAATCACATGCATTGTTCTACTATACTGACCTGAAGAGACCACCAAGGAGAAGGTAAATGACCCATAGAGGGACAGAAAAATATTTACATTTCTGAATGATCTGATACTTCACTTGCTTACTGCCTGTGGTGTTGCTTCTCTCATGGGTGAGTGCAAGGGATGCCTGGGCCCTATGTCCCACAACATATTGATAAGAGAATGATGACAAGCAGTGATGTTATAAATACCTGACATTTATCTTGGCCTGGTTTTAAATAGTGGAGTCAACCTTTACTCATCTGCAACCATCCAGCACAGCTGTTTTATGGTCCCTCCCTTCCTCCTCTCCCACCAACTTTCTTTTTTTGCCTCTGAAGCCTAAATCCTGGTATGACACAGAGATGAAAAATCTTCAGGCTGGTCTCCATCAAAAAAAATTCTACTGGTGTTCATAGGCTCCATAAATCACTGGACAGCCTTCTTCCTTCCAGAAAGGAAATCGAAAGAGGAACGTGACAGATACATATTTTTGATTGTTTAACACTTAGTTTTAACCAATAGGTGAATGCACTGGAAAGACAAGGCAGAGATATATTAGAGGGATTATTTTTCTTCAGGTGGGAAATGCTGGTTTGACAAAACTGAATTTTTTTACTGGCACATACGGCTTTCATTAAAATATTTGCAAAATATGTTGAAATATTCTGTTCTTACCTTTTTGCTACAGCATTTTTATTACAAAGTTATTATATAGTTATTTTACATAAATGCAAAATGAAGTCTAATTTAATAGACCCAAAGGAAACTATTTGACTTTAGTGCTTGAATGTTTGCCCCCATGAAAAAAAATAAAATCAGTGTAAGTCACTTTAATTTATGATTCAGAATGAAATCAAATTTTGAAATCCTGCAGCTTTCCTGAGGGTGGGATTTCTGGTTGCTGGCTGCCCCTAGTTCTGGTCTGATCATGGCACAGAAATGGGACTGAAGGGGTGCAGCACACGACATGGCCTGAGCTCTCTGCTCTGTGCCACAGCATCCAAGTGCCACAAAAGCTTCATTCAGCACCATCCTTGGAAAACTTATTTTTAACTCATTTTAGTTGCTTTTTCTTTTCTTATATACTGTTGGTGGGGCTTTTTTTCCTTTTATTTTTCCCTCTTTTTCTCTTCCAGGGCCTTTTTCCACAGTCTTGTCTTGCTTTTTCTTTTTTCTCTCTTAAATGATTTGGTGAGTGTGATGCTCTCTGTTGGCAGTCCATATGTGGGTTAAAGAATGAGGAGAGATGCTTTGCCCTTGCCTAGGCATGGGTAAACTACCTAAAATTCCTTCCTGGGAGACTTACTTGAATCCCTGCAGGAAGGTGGAAACATGGATGATATATGACTAAGCTATTTCGTGGCTTATGACTTTTATCAGCCTGTAAATGAAAGACAGTGAGTGTCTCTTTCAGATGTTCACAGTGAAAGTGTTCGTTTGGACACGTTATCAAAAAATAAGCACTGAGAAAAAGATGGGAATATGGCAGAAAGAGGCAGAGACTGGGATGTGACCAATGTAGGAATGAGTCATGTGAAATCTCGCCGAGGGATGTGGTGCAGACTTTACTTTGTGACCCAAGGAAAGCAATTTACACGTTTTCAAAGCAGCCACTAACTTCAGGCGACCAAATTGAAACAGTGTGAGAGGAATTTCTCTCACTGGAGATGTCCATATGTGAGCTGGTCACAAATCCCCTGATTACAGCCAGCGCAGTAGCTGGGCTGGGCTTAAGATATTCACCTCTTGGACTGCTTTGGATGTTCCCACCAGGACAAAATGCAGCTCTCAGAAATGCCTGTTTCTACCCCCAGCCTACACGGGGAGCCAACAAGGCTCACCCATGCCCAGCTATCAGCAGTGCAGGGTCTGGAGTTAGGTGAGAAGCTGCAGCACCTGCCCTGCAGCATCTTGTTTGATGCAGCTGCTGAGTGGTTGCAAACCCCCTAACCTCAGGTGACACCTGCACAATGGGTGTATTGGAAGCAAAACCATTTTCTTGTGATTTTGTACATGGATCTTGTAAAAAAAAATTAAATCTAACTCTTGTAAAAAATGCAGGTGAAGCTGAGATAGGAAGAAATGATGTTATTTGACTCTAGTTCAGAAGGCTGAATGATTTCTTTATTATATCTATATTATAATACATTAATATACTATTTAAAGAGGGATACTAAAACTACATCCTACATTTCTAACTACCAACTCTAACTTCACTCCTGACTCTCTCCCCTGAGAGAGTCCAGACACAGGTGGATGTGATTGACCATCAGGGCCAAACAATCCTCACCAGAATCCAATGAACCAATCACCCCAAGTAAACAATCTCCGAATGCATTCCACATAGGAGAAACAAAGAACAGAAATAGAAATTGTTTTCTCTTTCTTCTCTCTCTGCTCCTCTATGAAAATTTCCTGGGAGAGAGAAGAATGTGGATACCACATATAACAGCCTGGATTTTTTTTTCCTAAGAGAAAATATCCTCTCAGGATCATGCTGCTTCAAGATTCATGAATGTCAGAGCCAAATTTAAAAAAAAAAAGCAAGTGAGAAATGTGCTATTAGGAAATCACAGATACTGTTAAGGGCCTCAACCATTGTGCTGTTCCTTTTAAAACATAATTCCTTAATCAAAAATTGCCTTGTTTATAGAATTACAGCAATGGACAGGTAAGATCAGCATCTAATGGAGGTGTTCAGTCTGGCAGTTTCTGTGTCTTCCAAGTTATTGTTTCTTGTATTCATGCATAGCCATAAAGCTGTTACAGGTCTTAAATAAGAAACAAGAATCCCTGAAACATTATAAGGTGTCAGAACAGAGAAATAGAGGATAGAGAAAAATTCAGACAACACTCCCTACCCATTCTACCTATCTTTCCTGGAATATAAGGATCTTGAAAAGATTAAAGAGAAACTTCTTAGTTTTTAAATAGCAATCCAGTGTCCTAATGTGCATCCCAGGCCAAATTCAGCCCTCATTTAAGTGACTGGAACACTCATGAAGTCAGGAAATTCATGGAGTCAAACTTATGCCTGAATTTGGCTTCCTGTGTTAAATGGGGGAGCTGATTTGGTTTTTTTCCCCTAGGAGTGAAAATACAGTTTACAACCAGGATGTGATACATCCCTTTACAAATAATAAACAAATTCCCTGTGACAGAAGCTCAGCCTCACCAAACTGAGCTCTGTGCAGCACTCAAAAGAAAAAGAATAAGAAACGGCTATAGCTCTAACACAAGCTGGGATGAACACGATGTGTACCTGACTTCTGGTTTGAATTCAGCAGGCTTCTCTCTTCTAACAGAACAAACAGATCTCGCTTCCCCAAGCATATGGTAGCAACACATGCAATTTACATCCCAGATGGGATCTTTGTCAGGCAACCGTCCGACTATAAGGTGTCACAAGAAGTCACTTTAGATCCCCATTACTGAGTGCAGACACTTAGCATTCCCTTTTGTAGCACTGTCCACAGCTCCAGTAGAGGTGCTTTTATTATAATTTTTATTTGTGCTGCATTAGTACCTGCAAGTTAGAGAGCACTGCAACGCCTCTGCCGTCATGCTGTGAAAAATGAAAAATGTAGGATTCCTTCAGATGCCCACGGACTAATTTAGCCACAGATGAAACCAGTTGGAGTGACACATAATGAGAAAGAATGGGACAGGAAAAACAACAGCGCATGGTTATTGCATAGCATATTTTACCACTCGGTCTCAAAGCTTGGAAAACAGGGTAAGCAAAATTATCCCTGTTTCAAAGGTGGGGAAACAGAGGCATGAGCAGGTGACTTGTCAGAGCATGCCAAAGCAGTGACAGAGCTGGCATCAAAACCCCAGTCACAGGCCAGCCCTTCAGGCACTTTCACACTGCCTCCTCCTCGAATACTCGGTCCCATTTAAGAGATCACGTAATGCCTATGAATAGCTCAGCCACACACATGTAAATGTGGGGGCAAAACTCCACACAGAATAGGCCTTTTCATCTTCTTGGCTGCCTGTACCATCATTAATTGGCACTGCTGTGTAGGCAGCACAATGAAAATGCCTGCAAAATGCAGATTTTAAAGACCAATATGAGAAGGGCCCCCCTTCCACGAGGAGGAAAGCATGTGTGCACTCAGTGGGAAACTGGATATCCAGACAAATGGGGCTGGGACTTCTGGCATTGCAGAGGATGGAAATCAACAGGGCATCAAAGTAAATAAATGGACAGAAGTCAGGAATGGGAAAAAATAATATTTGTGCTTGATATATTTATAAGGAAGACAGAAGCAGAAAGGGATAGAGCAGGGAAGGAAATTGCTTTATCAATGCACATGCATTAGATTTAATGGGTTTCATACTAGGAAAGCCAAGAGTGAAAGGATTCATATATTCCCCTCACAGTGGACTATTACAAATACCTTGTTGGGCACAGCAAGTAACTCAGGCTGTGGAAATTCATCTTACAGTAGACCTGAAAGACAGGGAGAATGGTCAATGAGAGACGTCCGAGGTCAAGAATGGTGATGACAAAGGGAAGGAAGATGCAAAGGATGTTGATGTTTTAGCCTAGAAAGATTACTTCCAGGTTAATTAATGGCTCTTATAAGCTCATAAGAGTATGTGGCTGGAATGCAGAGAGGATGAGCCATGTACTCTGAGGTTCTCGTTTCAAAGGAAGCAAGGAGAAGAACAGAGGAAACCTTTGATGAGAAGCATTAAAGGAATAAACAGAGAAGTAAAAAGAGGTCTTAGGAGGCACAGGACTGCCAAAGCCACAGAAAGAAAAGGTTTCAGCAAAGGGATAAAACTGATGTCACCAAAGCCAGTAAGGAGGCTTACCACCTAAAGATATGGACTAGCTGGGAAAGAAGGGATCAACAGCGGCGTATGTGCCACCCACCAAAATCTGCACAAGCAGTGGACCACTGCTCATCCCATTTCACTTACCCTTGCCTGAGAGCACATGAGAGAACTTTAGTTGTGTGGCAAAAACTTTGTCTTGAAGGATCTTACCTCTTTTCACTGACCAACCTTATATTATGTCCTTCATCCATCCTGACAGTGACACCACTGTTAACAGCACTGGCTTGACATGGCAGTGCCATGAAACCCAGATAATTGTACCATGAAAACCCAAGTGTTTCACAGCACATCACATAGCCAGTCTCTAGCCAGTAATTTGCCTGCAATACTGTCCCCTTAGAAAGAATTTGCAAAATCCAGAGAACTTTATCTGGATGAGAAAATGTACAGTGCAACCCTTGAATTTCCTGCAGTCATTAATCTGATGTGTTTCTTTTACCTCTTCTAGTTATCCTGGTCCTTTTTAATGAGACTGTATATTAAGTCATTCTAGGCTTTACCTGGAATTTATTTGCATGCAGCAAGATTTTGATGAATGTTTTTAATAAAATTTCTTTGGTTTAGTCAGGCAGCAACTGCCAAACACCCACGCCCAGCCTGCTGTCTTTCCATTTAGTCCAGTGAACCAGGTCAAGCCCCAGCCAAAGCCTCATTCCTGGGAGGCTCACACTGGGCTGTAAAACTGATAATGACACGAGGACAGTGCTCAGACACAGTAATTGCTCAGCAGTCCATAGGAGAAATAATCACAGTATATAGATAGCAGCCAGCACAGGGAGACCAGAGAGTCCAGAAAAACAAACATATTGTTCTCCAAAGAAGACCTCTAGTTAACTTCTCTCTGCCTTCCTCTAGACTGGAATTAACCTTATGAATTCAGGTAATTATTCTCTGCCCTGACTCTTGTGTGAGTGGCTTCAGAGCCACCTCCCTGCTGTCTCCAGAAACAGCAGTCCACAAGGACATTTCAGATATTAATTGGAAGGGAAATGTTTGCCAAAGGTCAGTTCAAGTGAAGAAAAGCCCCTTTCATTGTGGCTGGGGGAAGAGCAGAAAAAATAAGAATCTCAAGGGAGGCACAACCAGCCTTTGTGATTTATTTGGTAGAAGGCAGGTGAGAATCAGTGAATCATCCCCCTCCTATATATTTTTGCCCAGCCTTTACCAACTTAACACATTTCTAGCCAGGACATAGATCACCTCAGCACAGTTTTCAAGACTGTCCTTTTTTTTTTCCCTACACTTATGCACACACATGATAAATCACTCTGCTGATGACTTGGTGTGGATTAGTGCACAGGAGTGTTTAAATCAATGTGTGGAGTGGCTCATCTCACTTGCTGATGGCCAGCACCCAGTTTAATGCAAAATGGCATTCAGAGCCCAGAAGGGTATTACCCTTGTATTTCACATGAGATCACAATGCCATTGGGGATGCAGAGACTGAAGTTTAAGAAGAAAAAGGATGGGAAATTACAAAGGACACGTTGAAGGCCTCCTGACAGTTCAAGGCAGATGCAGGAAATACATCATAAATTATTTCAGCAAGGTCTTCTGCCACACTGGACAGCTACCCCTTTGCTGTGCAGGCATTTCTCTACAGATCCAGACATCTCTGGCAGCTCTCATCCTGTTCCAGAATTTTTCGTCTCAGACAAATGTAAGATTGCTTTACTCTTATTTTTGTGGTTATAGACAATATGTGACATAAATGGAGCATCACATTGCATTCATTATTTAAGACTGGGGGTGTTTATTTGTAAAAAAAATTCTCATTTCAGGCCTTTGTTCCTCACTGTCTTACATTCCTGGGTCCTGGTAAGCTGGGAGATGCATTGGGGGTTCTAGGAATGACAGAAGGGAATGGGCAGATGAATTGGATAATTCTGACTGTGCTGAAAGGCTCTGAAAAACAGAATGAAGATCCTGGACAGGGCAGTCACCTGTCAAGCACCTCAGTACCAAACACTGGAAGTGGTTCCAGGGTTTTCAGGCAGCCATGGACTCAGAGGTTTGGGATAGGATGGTCCCCAAAGCTGGTAGGCACTTGGGTCTCTGTCCCCTCACCAGGTGAACACCTGGGTTAAAGGACACACATTCTCTTCAGTAGCCTGCTGAAAAAACTCAAAGTAAAATTTCCTGAAAAAACCTGAGCTCTGCTGTGAAAAACTGGCATGGCAAAGTGTTTTGATACTGTCACAACAGCCACTGGAAAAACTGCCCCCAGTTTGTGCAGAAGTTTTGCTGCAAAGAGTGTTCTCCTCCTTAAGCATTTGCTTGAGCATATCCTGTGTTTGCTTCTGCAAGCAGCCCTTGTAATACAAGTTCTTTGTCTTCATCCTGCTATCAGACAGCCAGGCAATCTGTGAGCAATGGCTCTCCAGTAACTGGTTGAAAAAGAGGACTGCTGCAAGGAAAGGCACTTGCTGCCTCTTTTGGAGACAGTCCAGACATTTAGTATGTAGAGGCTAATCCAGTTAAGCCATGTAAGGCAAATACTCTCCAGATTACCTTTTTAGCTGCCTAGCTAACAACCTACAAGGACCTCCTTTATTTTTTTTGTGCAATAGCCTTTGACACCTGTTTCTCACAGGCAGCAGTAATCTTGAGACAGGCAGTATGAGCTTGCTTTCAGAGATACTGAGTGCTTAAGGTCCATGCAATTTCTGTGAATTTATTTCTCCCAGAGGTTAGGTCCCATGTCTATAAATTAACCTTGCAAGTCAGCAGGACCCCGATTATTGTTACTTGCAATATACAGTGTTCAGAATAAACATGTTTGTGATCCTTCCTCTGTCCACCTCAGCAACGGGGAAGAGCAGGAAAATGCACTGTGGTCCTGAGCATCAGCAGAGAGCCCTGGGAAACAGCTTTGTGCCTTTGCAGAATGGGGCAAGTCCTAAAAGCTACAGGTGAAACAACTGCCCTGCCTAATTATGATGATCTCAGAGGGCCATCTCTGTGGGAGGATGCTGCCATAGTCATCCACAGTGCAACAGCGGAGTTCTGTCGAGCTGCAGGGACAAGAACAAGGAACTGGTGCCTTTTGCCTACAGTCAGAGCTAAACCCCTCCGAGTGGCAATAACTGACTGACCCCACAATTCAGGATCCATCCTGCCTTTAAAAACCTCTAACACAGGTTGGACATACTGCCCTCTCAGAACACCAGAAAAGCTTTTCCTTGGCAGACCTGGTTATTCCTGCTATATGGACACCTAGAAGCAATTTGTGCATAGTCACTACAATAGTCTTTCAGAGAATTTATTTAACATGCTTTCCTGAGTCCTTAATTGCAGTCTTGTGAATTCTAGTTACTACCCTGAGCAAATCAACAGTATTGCTGAGAGAATAACTATAATCCCCTGGTTTCCTTTTCCCAGGAAGACAACTAGTGAAATAGATAGTTCAGCTGTACTGCAACTTCCTATAGCTGTTTTTGATTGCACTGTCCTCCCTAGTGTTACAATAAGAATTAAACTTCTCTCTCTGGTGCAGTTTTTGGATTCTCTCCTGCTGGGAAGATGCTCTGTAATGCCCAGTGATTCACAGCTCTGATATTTCACATCTAATGGAATTATTTCTGGATGGAATTGTTACCTTTCCTGAGAGAGATACATTCATAAAGCTGGTAGGAGACAAATTATATACATCTTCCCCTATCTCCTCCGCAGTGCTTCTCAAAATCCAGTTATTTGGCTACACTTTTAAAAGTTCCTCCCATTGCAAGAATGTGTGAGAAATTTAAAGAAAAACATGGGGCATTGAAATTACACAAAACACAGGAAATTCAGGGTTACAAATGGACTTAAGAAAGACCTAGCTGTGTCACAGCACAGAGGATTAAGACAGGGGGATCTGAAAGCTCTCTCTCCTTTCTCTGTAGACCATATTATCAATAGCTCTCCATTACAGGATTATATGCCTATAAGGCATATGTATAGATCACCACATGAGGTGTGTTCTGTAATTGTTGCATTGGGATTAAGACATTTTATTGCTTGAAGTCAGTCTGAGTTTGATGTGTTTTAGACATCCTGCCTCTGCTCCCTTCAGAGGTGGCTGTGCCCCAGAGGAGCCCACAGGGCTGCTCTGCCACAGGGGAAATGCCCTGGAGAGGAGCTTGTGCCATTTCCCCTCTAGCACCCTGTCCTCAGGAATCCCCCAAAACTGCTCTGGGACTGAAGTCAGAAATCTGAGCTGTGGAGTGGGTCTCATAAGCCTGCTGGTGAATCATGCAGGGATCCTGTGGTGCTGGCAGACATTTCTTTTCAATTAGTTCAATTCCCAAAGTAAGCAGATATATTTCAAGTGATATCAATTACAAACATTTCAGTCTGCCTCAGGACAAGAGCAGTGCACCATCTGTGGGGCTCTATTCTTGGGGTTTGCAGGGACAAACCTGCCCCACTGAGGCTGCCCTGGGGTGGCAGTTCAGCCCCATGGCACAGGGCAGGGGCTCTTGGGGCAGCCCAACAGGGCAGGAGGTCACAGGATGTGATCACCCATCAGTGGGACAGTGTCTTGCAGAAAACCCAAGGGCTCTGCTGTGTGGCTGAGGCCCATCCATGGGGAGAGCATACCCCAGACATGCAGGAGAGCCTCCAGGGCAATCAGAGCAGTGCAGATCCCATCCTTACACCACCAGAGAGCACAGCAGGCTGCCCTGACAGCAGGGACATGTCAGGAGAGCACTCTGTCACCCTCATTTCTATGCTAAGCCAAGGATTCTGTGCAGCTGCCTGTTCTTGGACTCAGCAGGGCACTTTTTCTGTATGTGCACTATGGTGTTTCTTATTTCAGGTGCTCAAGGTTTTCATTCTGTGTTTCTCAAACAAGAGCAACAACCAGCCACGACCCCTGTGTGTGGCACAGACCCCGGGCAGCAGTGACTGGCAGTGTGTCAAACACAAGCCTTTGGCACAGCAACACCCAGGCCAAGTTCACCTGAGCACAGAACTGGGAACAGGATGGGAAAGTTGGCCTCCATTTCAGGCCACAGGATTCAGTTTGTGTCACCCAAAACAGGTGTTTTAACACCCCTGAGTTGGCATTACTGTGCTGAGTCTCATCTTTACCTTCTGAAACAGGCGTCCTTCACTGGGGCTGCAGAGGGGTTGTGGATCACATGGGCCAAACCTGGGGGCATGGTGGGGTTCCCACCTCTCAGGGCTGTGACACAGCCCCCCCACACACCCTGCTGCCACCAGCAGGGAGCCAGCCATTCCCTGAGCATGGAATGGAGCCATTCCATGAGCTCCCTTGTGAGCAGCAAGGGAGCCATGGAGTGCTCCTCCTCCAGGAGTCCCAACTGGCCAGGAGTGGGACCAGGGAGAACATTCACCTCACCTACAGAGAGTGGGTGGGCATATCAGGTGAGGCTGCTGACAGACAGAAGTCAGTCAGGGGCATTGAACTTGCTGGCTGTGAGGTGGAGAGGGACCTGTGAAGTCTCATGACTTCAGGGGTGGTGGGGCACTGGAAAAGGTTGTCCAGGGAACTTGTGGGTGCCTCATCCCTGGGAGAGTTCAAGGCCAGGTTGGATCAGGCCTTAAACAGCCTGACCTAGTGGAAAGTGTCCCTGCCTGAGGCAGGATGATTGGAACAAGAGGTCCCTTTAAGGTCCCTTCCAACCCAAACTGTTCTGTGACTCTATGATTCTATAACCTCTGTGGGTAGTTTATCTTTCTCCCTTCAATTAATATTATTTTGCACTTAAATCACTAGGCATGACCTGGATTTGCCCTGCCAACTCTTCAGTACACTTCTCCAGCTATCACTGCTGTTCCTTACAGTTGGAATTGAGTTTTGGCTCAACTAAATAAACTTTGATCAGCAAAGACTGAGGATCTTGGTGCCTGTCCCTCTTTCTAGATATATTATGCTTGTGTTGGAGCCTACTTTGCATGAGTGCCAATCCCCTGAAAATAGGCCCATTAAAGAGCAGCAGCATTCATTAATCCTCTAGTATATAATGCAGACCACAAGGACCTTTCCAAGGGATTTGGCAAGGGCAGGCAATGCTTTGACTGTGGTTGTGAAGGATCTGTTGTCTGAATGGAGGCACCTCAGTTTTCCTGCCCCTAGAGAAAAATCCTCTACACACATACACATGGAAGAGATCATCAGCCTTTACAGAGGCCACAAAGGTTTGGGATTTCTTCAAAAAGCTGGTAACAAGATTGTGTAAGAATCTTGCAAATAGCTGTATCCCATTAGTCATGAGAACAAATGCTGGGCTGAATTAAATGTTGATTGTGGCTTATGAAGTGTCTCTGTACACATAACCTTGGGCAAGACCCAAAAATTCTGGGCTCTGCATTTGAAAGGCAGCTGGCTAAATAGCCATGGCAAAATAATCAAAAAAGCACAGTTTATTTTCTCAATTAGCCAAGTGATTAGCCGAGAAATGGGAGACACAGAAGAAAGAAGAAACCTTTCCCTTTTTGTGAAGTCTGTTTTTCAGACTTTCCACCAGTATTACACATTCTTGGAAAACAAAACTAAGCTCAGTATATCTCAGCTCAGCCATGAAATCTTTCCCCAGACTGAATGATCAGTTTAGTGCACTGCTCAGACCTACATGCAGCTCTTGTTCCTTCTCTCACAAAATTTGAAAGGCAGCAAGATAATTATGGATCAGTTACAGCCCTGTCTTATGAGAGGCAAACATTAATTCAGGAGTTCTAGAGGACTTCAGGCAACCAGACCTTGGTGCTTCCTTGCTATTTAGTTATTCTTGTATTTCCCTTTTAGCAGCTCAGACTTTCACAGGCGACTGCTTCCGCTACCAGACAATGAGTAAATCTGCTGTATGTGGTGTCATTCCTGATGTAAGCTGGCTCAAATAAAATATTTAATTATGTTTGAGAATTTTTACTTTGTTCTCTCCTGGTTGTCCAGGCTCCTCACTCAGTCCTTCCTAAGTTACACTAATCATTTGCAAATTCTTTCCGCAGGCCTCTTACCTGCTGTGGTTACTGTGCTCTCTTCCTTGTAGTACACAGGAAAAAAATGCTGTTCTTCCTCCTTGAGAAAATTATAAAGAAGATTTCTGCCCCTCTTTGTCTACTAAATCTCTAGTTAATGTTAGCTCACTTTTGGAAGATCACACACAGATAATCAAAGCATCCCCCCACTGTCAATGTGTTGCAGAACAAGTATTTACAGAGTCTGTGAACTACTAATAAGCAATCCTGCACTTTTCTTACTAGGCATAGAATAGCAGGAATCCTCTACAGGCCATGAATATAGTGAGGGAGTGGTTGCCAAAGCACTGGATTTGGGGCCATCTGAGGTGCTGTAGGATGTCCTTGCTGGCCACCAGTTTCTGCCCTCAGTGCCCCAATGGTCCTGTGTCTCATCTGCTGGATCTGTGCAGATATCTCCAAGACACCCAGCTGTCTAAAATGACATTAAAGTACCTCTGGGCACCTGTGGTCCCCATGGCCTCAGCTGGGATCAGAGCCAGATTTAGTACTAACTTTGGATCTGCACCTGGACTTTGAGCACCAAAGTTAGCAGGAATATTCCCTCTTGGGACCCAGCACAACCTCAGTGCCTGCCTGTGAGCGAGGCCTGGGTGTGCTTGCACAAGCAGGAGCACACAGCTAGCATTGCAGGGAAGAGGAACAGGACAGGGTGGTCAGTCGACCCCTTGTGCCTCTGAGCAGGAGATGGATTTGGCTGACAGCTGCCCCTACCAGTGCAGGGTCCTAGAGAGGGGCCAGAGCACAGCCATGCAGAAGTGTGGGGTGAGGCATTGGACCAGGGGATTATTGAATGAGTCAGATGTGGGTAAGACTTGATAGACCTGCACTGACCCAGGCCTGTTCTCTGGGTCAAACAGAAGAGCAGGACTTTTGTGGAAGGAAGGTCTAGGCTATTAGGAGCCAGGCAGGAGCATCTCTGTAAAAACACAGAAAAAACAACAGCCTATCCTTCAAGTACACTCAGCAATGAAAACAGCACTCCTACTGATTAAAGCATAATAAATGTAATGAAAAATGAAAAACACTGTAAGTTATTAGTTATGCTACCTGTTATGCATTTGGTTTAAGCCCTTTGAATGCTGATAAACTCTTTTCCCCTGTAGAAAATCTCCCTACATTATTGCTGTTTTTCTTATTCACCACATTTGCAGTCATCACTAGTAAATTCAAGTAATGAATTAATGAGGAGTCTGGGTAGCATCATAATGCTGTCTTGCACACTACCACAGCTACCACATGGCAATCCCAGGATGTTTAACCTGCCCAAGTGGATTAATCCTTGCAGTGCTTTTCTGCTGTATGTCAAGGCAGTGAAAGTCCCTACAGGCATAACAGAAACCCTTCAGGGCACCACATTTCAGGGTCCATGGGGCAGAAAGTCTATTTGGTACCAATCCAGTGCCTCTAGGAAGTGTCAGATCTGCTCTGCCAGCACTGTGCAGACAGTCTACACATGTTCCATAAATCTGCCTGCTGGGATGTTTTTGGCTCCCAGCACACAGGCTGGGTATTGCACATGCAGGAGGGTGTAGGAGGGTGGGCAATTCCTCACAGTGGAATCCAGTGCTCAGTTTATGTAAAGTCTCCCCAGTATTTCTACAAAGCACCAGAACAGCTCATGGTGTGAGCAGTTTGTGCAAGACAGAGCAGGGACTGTCATCCTTTGCTGTATGTGTTCACAGAGGAATAGAATGGGTGAAATTACCCTCCTGGAAATGTTGGACCCTCTTACTTACAGGCTATGCCAGCAGCTCTATGCATGTGTTATAAAAATGTCAAGGGGATTCAGCTGCTTGGCATCCTGCTCAGATTCCTGAGTACAAAAAGGGTCAGCAATAACCAAGATGCATGTTAGCTCTAATCAGAACACTGAGAATCAAAAGAGGAGCAGGATTGTTAAACTGTTCACCATGAAACATTTAACTATGCAGCTTTGGTATTATAAATGTGTGTGACTTCACTGACAGTACATTGAGCAACACCATAAAACTGATGTTAATGTGGCTTTTATGAAAGGACTAGCAAAGTGAGCTGTCTTACTGTCAGACAGCACTAAAATCAGGTCAGTAAGGACATCTTCAAATTTGAGCACATGAACAGCTCTCCAGGTCCAAGAGGGCTAATCATACTTTTACATATCTTGCTGAACTGGAACCTATTACAAAAACAGGACTTACTGCAACCAGAAATACACAGTATTCCATGCATTTTCCTCCACATGCTAAACTGGGAAGTAAAACATTGATTTCTACCACATACCCTATTCCTACATAATTGATGCAGCTATAGCTCTGCTGAAGTGTAAATGTTCATTGAATTATTGAAACCCTTGTAATGTTGTAAAGGAAAATGTTAATCTTAACAAGACACACAAATGCCTGCAAAACCAAGAAATCAATTGTAAATAGATAGAAAAAAAGTATCTTTATTTTCATTTTAGTGATGTGTGGCCCTGCAGTGAACTCCAATTTAGAAAGGAACTGAATAATGTTTTGCAGCTGGTCAAAAAATGCAAACCCATTTGCAGAATTTTTTTAAATATCACAGACATTGTCCCAGTATTAAGGTGGGGGAAAAAAAAGTGAAACTATTTAGAAACAACAAAGGAGATGTTTGTTAATAGTTAACTCAAAGTTTTACCCAAAATATTACATGCATATACCCAGATATCACAAAAACTACAAATGTCATGAATTTGTTTACTACTGAGAAGGAGTAGCTGAAATGGACACTGTCTTACAGTGCAAGGCAAAATGCAGCAATTTCTGCAAAGAAGCTGTGCAAGTTTCATCATGTGGTGCCCCTTGTGTTTGCTTAGGGAAAAAAAAAAGGAATATTCACTTCTTTAGCCAAAATTCTGTTTGGGGAATGAAGGTCTAGGGGAGAGAGGCACAGAATGAACCAGTTGCTTCTGGTTGTCTCTCTGCTGCATCCAGCTCCGTGGGAACGGCTCTATTCCAATTCCACAGCAATATCCCCCTGCACCAGCCCACAGGAATGTCATGGAGGAGGATAATGCTCACAAGTTCTCTATATTTTTGGTGTCACACAGGAGTTGGAGGTTGGCTGGAGAACAGAAACAGGAGCCAGGGTGCCCAGGAATTGCAGACAGCCAAGGCAAACTGCAGCACTGCTGCTCCACACACACTTCCCAAGATCAGCAATTTAATGGACAGGTTTGTGTCTATCACATTGCTGCCTGGAATCAAAAGACAAAACTTTCCAAACAATAATAAGAGTAGTAAGATAAAAAGCAATTATTTAATGAAAGCTTTCAGGTGCACAAAAATGGCTCCGCGCACGTGTGATACAGGATTTCTACCATTTTTATAAAGTTAATTTATTATTATATCTACCAGGTACATCTAATCAGAGATCAGTTGCCCCAGTAACCCACCCTTGGGTCTGCCCCTCTGGAGCTGGCCCAGGGGGTTGTTTGTCCTATATATTGTTATGTCTCTCAAATTCTGGTGAAAAACAGTGTCCTTGTTAGAAATTCCCTTCTTGAGAATAAGAGTAAACAGAATTTCAAGAATGTGTTAGAAAGGGTTAGCTTTTTGTTCTAAAATGTGAGAGAGGGCAGGAAAAGCACTAGGAACTATACAACTATATATTAAAAATCTACAAAGCTACAAATATATGAAAAAGCTAAAAATCTTTAGGCATCAATATCACACAGTGCAAGGCCCACCACACCTACATGTAGACTATACCATACCTATGCTGCTGGTAGACCCAACCATTAAGGTACCACCTTGGAATGTTTTCCATGATCCCCAAAAGGGAGGGCCAGCTTGGAGCATCCAGATGACAAGCAGCTTCTGCAATGGTGTTTATAGTCTTGAACATTTTCAGAAGTGTAATGCAATATTATACAGCTAACTATATGGTTTTATTAAAAAATCACTCATTGCCTTGGTCCTTTTTGAAGAAGATCTATGTGTTTGCAGACCAGAATATTCTGCTGATGAGGAATATTTTTCTCCTGGCAGGAATCCAAGCATCAAAATGTGGGTTTTCGTAGCTGTGGTGAGTAATCTGTCAGCAGGGAAGCCATGACAGCCTAGAGGAGGAAGAGAAGAAAAAAATCCAATCACATTGGAAACAGATACTCCATAAAAATAAATAAGGGGGAGATATTTTCCAGATCTGAAGCCTTGTGTTGAAAGTTATTATCCTGACAAAAACGGCACACTTAGATTTATTTGCTAGAATTTCTGATGATGAGTCAGGCAAGAGCTGAAAATCAGTCAGGATGTTCTGTATTGTAGCTGATAGATTTTCTCAGTGTGGACAAAATATATTAATGGACAGCTTAGGAGCCATTCACACAAGCATTTAGATCAAATGCTGAGGCCTTTTTGGCATGTTGTGATGTATTCTCAGCTACTTCTAGGAGATGCTGTAGGTACCCAGACATCACATGGGCTGGCTTGTGGATTCCAGCACTTTCCAATAGCATCAATGAGAGCCACGCTAGAATATGGACTCTGAAAGTCAGAGTTTTTCTCTGTTTTATCCCAGTTTTTCTATACTTTCTGTAGTGAAACATGGAGAATCCTCACTGAGGTTAAGAGTGTGCCATCCACCCCTCCTGCCCTGCCTGCCCAGCCTTAGGCACAGCTGTGAAATGAGAGTGATTTAGTCAGCCAAATGAAATGTGGTGTTGCAGCAGCTCTGCTGTCCCTCCCACACCTGTGCTTACAACAAACCCCACACTGCTTGGCCTTGGCAAGGCTTTACCTGGTTCACACTGCTGTGATTTCACAGCAAGGTCTGACTGCACATTGTTATTTTGGCCCAGCATGGGATTTGTGAGGGTTCTCCAGGGGCTGTGGTCTTGCTGCCTGTCCTTCCTTTCCCCTCATCACTGCCCACTGTGACAGGGTCAGCCCAGGCACACAGAGGTGCCTGAATTACAGCTGTGCAGCCCATCCATAGCTGCACTCAGCCCTGCTTGCATCATCTGTTCTTCAGTTTGTGCTACAAGTGGTAGAAAATACTATATAAACATGACCCATACATTCATTATTTTATAGGTTTATATTTATATAAAATATAAAGATAACATTTTCTTTCACCCCCCCCAATGCCCCCAAAAAAATGTGCATCTGGAACCCAAAGTAAAGGGCTTCCTTTATTGTTTTTTTAAATAATCTTTAGGGCAATTAGAAACATTGCAAAATTAAACTAAAAAATACAAGCATTTTGTTGAATTTTAAGGACAAAACTATGAATTTAACACAAATTTGTTAGTAATTTTGACTGTGTCCAATGTCTGAGGTTTTAGCAAACACAACACTCAACCCTTATTTATTCATTTGGAGCACATCTAGACTTCATCTCAGAACTCTGACAATGCCATCTCTGTTTTTCTTTTCACCTCTGAAAGTTTTCCCTAGCTTTTGTCAGCTTGGTGGATCTAAAGCCAAAAATAAATAATAGGCTACTGAGATCTGGCAGCAATTTTCTGAAATTCCAGGAATGCTGAGAGGGGAGTCATGGTTTATGTTAAATGCCAAGTGTCCCCTCATGGTTCCCATGGATCACACAGTGTCACCCACACCATAACTTTTCAGGATCTTTCAAATCTTTGCTCTTCCAGCATTTTCTCAGGGAAGGTTCCCATTGGTGTCAGCAGCAGCTTTTCCTGAGAGAAAATAACTGGTTTTAAGTGTTTGGGAACTGCAGTTTCTAATACCAGACCCTGGGACCTCAGCGTGTAACATGTTTTAATTGAGAAGTTGAGTTAACCATTAGAGTAAATCCAGTGACTTAATTACCAAAAAAAGTGACAGTTTATATTGTATATTTCACTTAGTGATAAAACCTGGGTCAAGCAACAGCAGAATATCACCAAAATAGATCACATTTGTGCCCAGAAGTATTTGTGCTACTAATATTGTCTATAGTCAAAATCATAATGTGCTCTGGGGTAAATTTGAAACATATGTTTTAACATTCACTATTTATTGTGGAACCAGGTTGAATTCAAGCCTGTTATGTAAGGCAGAACAGAATTGACCCTAACCTCCAGATACTGTTATCTTCTTTTCTTTTTTTCTTACCATAATTGTCCATTTTCTGTTTTCAGCCTCCTGGAAAACCAATGACTGTGGAGAATAAAATACTTCATCATCAACTTCTTCAGGCTTTCTGGGTAAACAGTGTAAAAAAGTCCAGTTGGAAGCAGCAGATTTTGCAGTCTGGAGATTAAAAAGCATATAAAATAAAGACATATGTGAGGACATTAGTAAAATCCTTAACTAGTAAAAAGGTTAACAAATTTTATATTAACTCCCACTCTGGTTACTGGGATGATGAACTCAGAAGAATTCCACAGACTTCAAAAGAATTCCTCATCTGTGAATAAGATGGGAATATCTCCATGCAAGTCTGTAAGAGTTCAATGCTGACTTCAGAAAAGTCAAAAAGTCACTCCAATTTCTCAGACTTTAGAAGGGGAGTGAAAACCCCTCTTCTGCACATGTTCTGGAGCTGGATCTCCTTGGGAAGCTCTGAAAGAGGCCAAGCCATGTGGAGTGTATGACATAACTCAAACTTTGTTATCTCTGTGAGTTTTCTAAGCTGGAGGGAGGTTTGCATGTGGCTTTTCCATGGTCCCACTCAAAAACCCCCCCAAACTCATGTTTGGTTGATGTTGATTCTTATAAATACAAACTGTAAAAACATAAATAAACCCCAAAACCTCAGGTTTTACCTGCATTGTAATCTGATAACCTTGAAAGGCCTTTAGTCTTTCTTTCTTCTCCTCTTCTTGTCCCATGCTTATCCATGTGTCTGTGACTAAGACATTGGCACTGTCTGCAGCTTCCAAAGGGTCTGTTGTGAGAAGTAACTTGGTACCATACTAATGTGAATAAAATAAGGAAGATCACTAAGACAAGGAACTTCATTTATAATGAAAATAAACTCTATTCAAACTATTCTACTAGGCTGTTTCTTAGGCTCCTACCTCTCTGGAGTTCTGTTCAGTTATTTCAGTTATCCTGAGGTCTGGTTCAAAGCCCTGACAAAGGAGATGATGGGTAAGACATCATGGAACATGTATAAGATCTTCACTAATTAATAAGAATGGTTAGAAAAATACTTATTGAGCCATTGGCCATGGAAGAAGAATACTCTTTTTCAGAATTGTAAAACTTGAGGAAACTATGTTTTATTGAAAGTTTATTTTGGAGATAAAGTGGCGAAAATTGTTCTAAAAACATAAGAAAAATTTATTTTGACAATTACAGAATTAAATGCATATACAACATTTAATTTTTTTGTTCTAAATGGATTTTTTAAAATATATTGTATTACAATGAACATTCTAAAATGCTGCACCACCAATTTACATGAAATGAGATGCAACACTTCCCCCCCATCTGAAACAGGCTTAATTTTTTTTTTTTGATGGGGAGAGTGCATTGGATGGCTTTGTACAGCTTTATCAGATGGAACTGTGATCCTCCATGATTTATACTCCTGTCATGTATTCCCATTTCTGATATTAGACTCAGTAGAATCACTCCTGCTTTGCATCCAAATAACTGGATTGAGATTTTGTACCTTGCTTCTGAAAACAGGTACTCAAGATAGATGCAGGCACTCCCAGCTGGGGCCCTTAAGCAATGCCTGAGTGTTTGAGACAAGCCTGGGTGAAGTTTGCCTTCCTTTCTCCACGGGTGTGGTTTTTCTTACTCTGGGAGTGGCAATCCTCAGGTGCATTCCCAGCTTTGCAGCGCTCATCATGAGGGACTGCAGGACGTTGTTGCCGTCCCCGATCCAGGCCATGGTGAGCCCCTTCAGCCCTCCATAGTGCTCCTGCCAAAGCAATCACAAACTCTAGGATTACATTCCAAAGGAGCTGGGCAGGCTGATGGGCAAGAGGGAATGATCAGAAGGGTCTGTGCAAAGGCAGCTGGCTGCCTTCAAGTGCTGCCTGCGTGGACCACACCTGGAATTGCTGCTCCTACAGGATGGACCACACCTGGAATTACTGCTCCTACAGGATGGTCACGGAAGGGAAGCCCCCCCATGTCATACAAAAAGGCACAAGTGCTGCTGTTTCCCCTAGAGAAGAACACATTAGCACATGTGAGAAGGACACATTGGCACATGTGCCACGTGGTGAGGCTCAGGATGAGAGATTCAGCACCAGACACAAAGTGATTTTAGCATCACTGATGTACAGCTGTTCTTTGGGCCTCATAAACATCAGTGAATGTTGGAAATTATTAACGTAGAGACGGTCCTAATGCCTGGAATAGAACTCCTTCTAGCTTTTCCCCAGATTGTGAAAATATCCCTATTGAGGTTTGCTCTGGCTTGGTTGCCCCTGCACGCTGTTCCCTGTGGCCATGGCAGTGGCCAGGTCCTGGGAGTGCATCTTCACCCCCAGCTGCACAGGACAGCAAAGAGCAGCACTCTGAAAGCAGCTGTGCCACTCATGGCCTGCAGCATTTGTTCTCCACTGTTCAGCCAAAGAGTGCAGGGATTTTTAAAAAAATGTGGACTAGCCAAACTTGAAACAGCATTACAGAGTTAACTGTGGCTTTGCCTGATGGCACTTACAGCCTGGCCATGTGCAGTTACTCTGTTCCTCCACCCCAAGCAGATAAGGCCTAAGGAGGAACAAGAGTAACAGGGGTTACATATTTCCAGAGCAGGACAATTTGAGGCTCCTTAATGAGCCTTGTTTTAAATATGCATGTTTATAGGCACTTAAGCTGATACCAAAATTTTTACCAAAACATAACCAAATTCTCCTATAAGCCTCCTCTGTAAAACTCTACCTCATGACTTGAAACAATTTCTGGAGAGCCTTTTATTCTTAGTTCAAATCTGGGCCATGCTACAATAGCATTGTAGTAGCTGGAAGCCAGGCAATGTTTCAACACTTTGTGTGACATGATTCAATGCTTGTCAGAGAGGATAAGCATCCACACTATACTAAGTGGCAACCTTGCAAGCAGTTGCAGAAAAGATGCCAAAAGACTGAACAGGAAAAGGGCTGGGACCACCCCCTCCTCTCCTGGCAGCAGTTTCTCCTAAACAAATAGTTTGTGAAGTTGTTCCAGAACAAAGTTATTAGTATTTCTTTCAGTGACCACAATTTTGAGTCAAAAATAGAAGTACTTGAAAATTGAATGACATTAAAGTGCTGTAAATACCTAAACTGGATAGAGTCCTAGACTGTTCAGGTTTAAGGGCTAAAACTATTGTATTGCAAAAATATTGCTTTTTCAGCCAAAGTTTGTTAACAGCAGGCTCATTGGCAGAGGTTGGATGCAAGGGCATTTACAGGAGAACAAATCAGGACTCTGTGGACATGGAAGTTATTTCAGTATAACCATTCTGCAGGTCTCCAAGGAGCTTTCAAAGTCCTTCCACATCTCCTAGCAATGGTGCTCCTAGGAGAAGGCCAAACTGAAGCATTTATTTAAGGTGTTGTTTCCATTTAGGGCTTAGTGATAGCTGAGACCAGAACCCACAGCCAGAAGCAAGTGAGACAGTCCTGAGTTCTTTTCATCTCACTGTTTAAAAATAGACATCTCAGTCTTAATACTCAAAGCATTGGCTAGAGTCACAAATACACTGCTATGTTAAACAACTTCACCTTATTGCCAGCTGCTACTCTGCATTAAAAGAAGCACAGTGCATACTAAGTGCTTTCCTCTGTTTTCCCAAGCTACTAGCTGTTACAGATAAAATATGGAGTACTGGACGTGTCTGTATAATGATCCCTGATACACACTGCAAATTGCAACCCACATCTGCAGTGACTACTGTGTAGAGTGGACATAGCTGAACTGATTTTAATGAGGATGTTTTGCTAATGGAAGGAGTCATAGCAAGGCAGAATCAAGCTGTATGTGTGCTAGTGAAGCCTGTTTTGTATCCTGTGCTAGGCTTTTTGCTGCCACTGGTGCACTGCTGCTGTAATTCAAACCTCTTCATCTAAAGCCAGATCACTGTGACTGTGACTGTACTCTTTATAAGCAAACACACACCCTCAGCTTCCAGCAAAGATGAGGTGACTCTGCTGGTCAGAAGCAGAAAGCTTGAAGGTAATACAAAAGCTACAGTAAATGAGACACACTTCCCCTCCTTTCCACTCCCTCTTTTATTGCTTACACAGTCACACAGGTGAAATCCTGCTAAAAGTGTTTTGCCATGATAGTAACACCCTAAATTAAATGAGAGCCTTTACAATACCTGATCACCAGAACCTCTGAAGATATTTCCCCTTTGTATCCCTCCCCAGTTTTTACAAATTATGTTATATTGATGTAGGCTTTACTCCTGCATGGGTGTTCAGCAGTTTCACTCTACATTTGGAACATGAATCCTAGTAAAGCCACACAAAAAAATAACATATTTAGAAAATCTAGAGCCCTTCTCCCTTATGAAGCCTCTTCAGCAAAGTAGTTAGTGTTGCTATAGTGCCATACAATTTGCCTGTGTTATTCTCATGAAAAATCCCAGCTAAATAAGTAATACCAATTTTACATTCAATTTTCTCACCCTCATGTTGCTTTTACAGTGTTTTATTCTGTTCTTATCCATGGCTGCAGTGTCTCAGTGTAGGCAACTGGGAAAAAATAAGTATGCTCAGTGATTTGACCCTGCTGTATGTGTGGAGAAGACTGGGTTAACTAATTAGGGACACTTGTGTCTGCCCCTGCCTGGACTTGCTTCCAGCGAGACTGAAACTCTGACACCATTATAGATTAATTCTGAAATGTTTGACCACAACTGTCATAACAGCCTTCAATTAAAACAAGCTTTTGAATAATGAATCAATAATCTGTCAAATTTTAAAATGTAATGCCAGGGACTAATCAAAGCTTTAGCCCTTCGGGAGACAGTGCAATCCAGTAAAGGAGAAACCGGGCAAACTTGGATCTTCTGGTTCTCAAACTGGGCTTAAGGCAGATGCTGGGCCAGTTATCTTTCTTACTACTACACTGGTTTTTGTCATGGTTATTGATACAGTATATTTTAGAAGATCAGGACAGATCTTAGTTGGGATTTCTAATTGTTAGAATAATAAGGATGATGGTGATGAATTTGAAAATTGCAATAATTTGAGGTCTTGGGATTACACAGCAAGGAGAATTTGAGACTATATTGCAGCCCTTTTCAAGCTGAGCAACATTATTTGTTATGCTGTTTAAAAAGAAATCACCGATGTGTTTCTTATGCCAACCGTTGCTTTCTGAAAAAGAAAATTCCCCCCAGACCAGTGACATAAAAAGCTAGTGGCATATGGATCCACTCTAATTACAAGTCTGGCCATCCTGCAGTCAGCTACAAGTGAGCTGATTTGGCCAGTGACATTAATATCAATTGAATCAATGTCAATACCCAGGCTGTCTCTGGAATACAAATTGTGTGATGCTGCCCTCCAGCCACACCGAGCAGAGCAGAAGCTGAGCCACAGCTCCTGCCCAGGACACCGAGGGGCACCGGGTGGACTCAGCTCAGGGCTGTTACAGCACAAGTAGAGGAGTGAAGGGGCTCAGTGTGTGCTCACAAACTCACACTCTTTAAAGGCCAAATCCCCAAATCCTCAAAAACGGGTTCTTTACATGTTTGCAGCCATTTCGAGTGGGTTATAACTCAAGCACACTCAATTCAACACAACCTTTAAGAAGAAAGGTAGTGTATATATAGGCTAAGAAAGACATTTTTCTTGCTTAGTAGAGCGCATTAACCCTGAGCACAATATTAAAGGACAGAGCCAGCTTAGACTTCAAACATGTGAGGGGATTCAGGTTGCTCAGGAAGAAGGCACTGGGCAGGAGGATGCTGAACCTGAGGAATCTCACCCCAATATCCATAACAGGAACACACTGCATGATCTGAAAAGAACGTTTCCAGGATGAGAATTTACCCTGAATACAGAATGAGAATTGACAGCCCTGAAAATAAACCAGCTGCATTGTTTGGAGGATGCAATGGACTATACTAAAATAATGATACTAAAATGAACCTGTGAAAAGGTAATCAGAAGCTATAAGCAAGAAAACATTTTTTTCAAAAGAAACCATGCAATTATATGGTTTCAGACCAAAGACAAAGTACTTGAGGAGAGTCCAGGAAGGTACACAACAAAATTAATAGGATATAGAAAATGGAAGAAGAAAAATGTGTTAAGCATGAAGAGGGCCAGAGTGCATATAGTGCTCCACTGGAAAACAGAGAAGCAAAAAAAAAAAAANAAGGTACATTTTGGGTATGTACTGACAGCAGGGAGGAACAGATCCAGGCAGGAAAATATTTATGGAGATAGGGAAGAGACATTCTTTAAAGAGAAATAAGCTGCACAAAATCTGTAGTTACATTTAAATATTAGTCTAGCACTCTGTGCCACTACTGTAGTTTGCATATATGTATAAATCAAATAAATTGCCTTTGCATTGCACAGAAACAGTCTAAATGTTATATATGGTCTTTTGACTAATTTAAAGAATCAGTGGTACCATTCCACATCCCTGTATTAATCTTCTTGCAGGCAGTGCTTGGATGACATCTTGCTGAAAATCCCATGAGAAGCTTGATTGGGGTAACTAGCAACTAGACCTTGTGGCTCACACCTCTTCAAAAGTTAATCTCACTTCTGTGGCTTGGCAAAGTTCATTATATGATTAAAACGTTGTTTCATTACATGCCACTCCAGTCTTGTCCAACTCACTGTACAGTGCAAAGAGGAAAAAAAGGGAGCAGAGGAACAGAAAGGGAGAGTTCAGGCAGTGCCATCACCCACAGGGAGCTGCTGAGAGCTCTCCCCTGCCTGCCCCTCTCTCCTGGATAAGAAAGCAGGAATGGAAAGTGAATCAGCAACCAGCAGTGCAACATGCCCTTGGCACAGTGGTGTGGCCACCCAGCTGCCCTATAAAGATCTCCTGACAAATTTTGGGCTAAGAAACATGCTGGAAAGAGTCAGGGAGAGATGGGCAGATGGAGGAAATGGTGCTCTGCTTATTGGGCTCAGTGTGAAAGTGCTGCAAATTTTAAAAAAAACTTCCATGTCTGTATAAAAGCTGAGCCATTCCTTGTGATCTCTGTAAGTGCTCACTTTGTCATGACACCTCTCCATGTCAAATATGTCTTTTGTTTGAGCACCAACTGCTGTGAACCCATTTCTTCATCACCAAAGACATCCTCCCTGGTGTTTGGTGCAGCAAGGACACCCACAGCTGTTGGTGCTGCCCTTGGAATTCAAGCCAGGGAAGAGTGCAGCCTGTGGGCTCATATTCACCCGGAGCTTCTGCCACGGCTGTCCTGTACAAGGAGGCAATGGAGGAGCAGAGGGTGATCAACAGAGCATGTTTTCATTCTGCTGCTTTCCACAGGCTTCCCCCTGAGATCAGTGGAGAAAGAGATGCGTCTCCAGAAGGTGACTGGGATGCTCATTGGACTCGCTTCATTAAGTGGAGGTGGAGTAGAGGGAAACAGCACTGTGAGCCTGGGTGCTCATAGCCAGTGTCTAGATAAAACCATGTTTAGGGGCAGAGATACCCATGGCTGTGTGGCCTGTGAGACACAGATTGTTCTGAAGAGTGTAACTCACAAGTGATAAAATGCTAATTAATAAGGTGTTTCTAAAACAGAACACCCCACAAAACACAACCAGAATATTCTCCTGACTTATATTTGCACACAGTGTTTACAACAAAATGATGACATTCTCATTACAGCTTACTGTCTTATGCAATTTGAACATTGAGGCTGGTTCAATGTGATTTCACAAATCTCCCTTATCCTGAGGTCTGTAAGCATTTTAGTCTCAAGTTCTCCAATTTTTGCTGGCCTCTTCACCATGAATATAAAAAAATTACAAAAAAATACTTAAAGTAAAAAAGTGATTTTCACCAAACACATGAGTCTTCCAGTATTTAAGTTCTAAAGCATGAATAATTTAATATTACTCTCACTAGGTCTTCCCCACACACTGAATGTACCATAGCAAAGTCCCCAACAGCTGAGAAACATAGCTGAATGAATCAGGAAATTATTCTGCCCTACCATTTTCAAGCAGTGTGGTTTTTATTCATTCAGAAAGTAAACAAGGTCAGAGGAGTTCATCATAGTTGTCAACCAGCCCTGCAGTATAATAATCTTTTTCATAAGCCAGATCCTCAACCGATTGTAAAACCACATAGTCCTTCTGTTCACAGATAAACGTCTGGTATTCTGTGTGTAAAATGTTATCCTGATGTCAGATCCACTGTTACATTAGATAAAAAATAAAAAATACAATCTCTTTTAACTGTTCTTTGTTGTGAGCAAAGTTTAAACTGGTTAAAGTGCCTGAACACTAAGCATTTGTACTGGTAACATTAACTGGCTTTTCAAAACAAATTTTTTCAACCAATTTTCTAATACATAAATAGTAATTCCTTTTAAACTGTCCATAGATTAGGCAGGAATCGAGAGCAAACTACTGAGTGTTTTTTAAGCCAATGGAAAAACTTCTGCTGGCTTTGCCTGAGCCAGATTCTCATCTTTGTCTTAATATGTACAGCCCTCTGTACATTCTTTGAATTGCAGACTAATTCCAATGAAATACTTAATTTTATGCTTAACTTCAGTCCCACTACAGCTGATAGGACTATGTAATTGTTTTAAATTAAACAGGTCCTTAATTATATTGCTGGATGAAGATCTCTTTAAACAACAAGTGCCAAGTAATTACTACTTTGCAAAACCTAGGGATAAATGGTTTTGAAGATGCCTTCCCCAAATACTTACTAAGAATTAGCAAAAAAAAAAAATTGTTTGTATTTTTACCTGAAGAGTTAGGTAATCAGCTAAAATCTGAAGAGGATGGTATAAATCAGACAATCCATTGATTATTGGGATCGTGGCTTCTTTTGCCATTAGGTCCAGATCATTATGGTTATAAACTCGAGCCAAGATTGCATTTGTCATGCTGGACAGCACCCTAGAGATGGCAGAAAATACTCAAGTCAAACATAATAAATATACCCCTGTTGCACTCTTCACCATGCAACACATAAATATTAATGAGAAATGGTAATGAATCAATATTTTTCAGCTATCTGAATAATTTATCATGCCTGCAGAACAGACTCAAATGCAGTCATTTAACAAGCTGCTAAAAAGTAAGAAGTTTCACTTCCTAACACTACTATAGTAAGTAAATGAAAACTGCTGCTCTATTTTATATTCTTTTCTCTTTAGCATTTCATTGTAGATGGAACATTGATACATGTTAAGCTCTCTAAACTAAGATAAGAGATTGTGTGATACTGTAACAGTTGAAGAATTTGATAACCTCAGAAGAGATAAGGTATATGATTTTTTTCAGTCTTTTAGCAAAGAACAAATGTAGCATTGACTGAATATTATAGGCTCTGTATGGTAGCCTGGCTCTGTGAGGGTCAGCAATAGAGATCTGTCTTAGATTACCACAATTGTTTACTGATCTTAATAAACACAGAAACAGAACAGGCTGGGGTTGTTGGTCTGCTTTCTCCTACCTACACACCTGTGTATTGACTCACATGGTATCAGCATTCAAAGAATGCCCAAATTTCAAACTCGGAAGAAGGAAAGGGGTTGCAGAAGCCCCTGTACCACTCTGGCATTAACTTCATTTGCTGAAGTGTGAAAGACAGAGATTAATTTATCTAAAAAATTCAGAATATACTATGCTAAATATGGATTGGAACTCTTAATTTCTCTGCATTTCTGTGTTTTAATCAGGCCCTGAAGCCTGACTTTGAAGTAGCACTTTGTGTGTTTTCATGTTATCTGAAATAGGACCTTAAAACAAAACAAGGGAGGACTGAATTAGAAATATGTGGAAAAAAATCCTTGCAATATCTGCCTTCCTGATTAGCCATGACCAATTCTTGCATCTCCTCTTGTGGAAATAAGTCTGTTAGTACCATCATCAGCAAGGCCTCCTGATGAAGTCAGTAATAAGTGTTTTCTACTGACACCAGACATTCCTCACACAAGCAAAGCTCTTATAAAATGGTACAAGGTTGCCTGTAGAGCTCTCTCTGAAGAAAAGACTGTCAATAGAAGCTACAAATGAAAAGGAGGAACTGAACAAGGTATTTACTGATTGCAAAGTACTGGAACAGTTGCTGTTGGTACCATTATTTCTTCTTAGCTCACCAGTTCCTTTCTCTGGGGGAACCCTGTTTTGTTCTGAACTGGTCATCAGGGATGTGATGCATGGTTCCTTTTGTTAGCCATTTCACTGGTGGACACCCTGAACAAGACACAGCCAGTCCCCATCAGTCAAGGGAAAGGGGCATCACATTGTGGAATTGCTCATTTTCCTTATAGCTTTTCTTTCCTTTAGGATGTCAGGACAGCTGATTTCTATTTGACACAGCTGATCAAGAAATTAAAGAAGATAGTTCGTTCATAGGGTATGCCATTAGGGAAAATTCAGTCATAATCACCAACTAGTGAAAACTGCTGGATCATCATCTTTATTCTGTTGGAAGTAAATATCAGATTTATTAGACACCTACCAGCAGGACATCAGACAGTCCTTCTGCCAGTATTTTTAGATGTCATGTCTTACAGTAGGAAAATCAGCTGTAAACTGGCTTTATTCTTTGTGAAACCAAAATAAAATTAAACTTGGGGGTAAAAAACCACAAATAACCCTCACCTGGAGGTCTATGATTACAGGAGAATGATTAAGTCTCCGGTAATTTAATCAGTTTAAAGGAAACCATGTAAGGCTGGAATTGCATAGTAAAAAAAAAGTCCTGAATACATAGGAGTCTTATCAAAGGTGAAGTTTTGGAAGCTGAGGGCTGTAAGCACAAGTTCATCAGGTGACTTCATTTAATGTTCTTATTTTATCAATGACTAGGTCTTTCTCTCTTTTCATTCCTTTTCAAAACCATGAGATTATGAACTTCAAAATCCCAGAGCCTGGAAATATGTTATATTGGAACACTGAGTACATTGAAATTCTGTATATCTCTCTTTTCAAAGTAATTTTTATTTCTGCAGAGAAAACCTGAATTTTTTTTCCTTAACTGTATCCTCTGAGGAATCCAAAATTAAACACAGAGTATGCCTTTTTGGTATGGCAGATCTCTGAATTTGAAAATGGGGCATTTGCATATATTTTGTATAGAATACTGGTATGCAAGGTAGTTTTGCTTTTGTTTTGACAGTTTATATCCATTCAAAAGCTTTAAACTTCTGACAAAACTACTTCACTTTCACCCACAGTCTCACAGGGACAGACAGTGGATGTGTTCTCAGCAAAATAAACCCGTTCCCCATAAATGCAGAGATTAATGCCCTAATAATTCCAGTGGACTGGTTAAACCACCCTGTGAGCTCTTCAGGGCTGAACCACTGAACCTGATGGCCACTGAGCTTTAGTGGTGCCCAGTGGAACTGCTCCACAGTGGGAAATACAGGCAGAGTACTTATATTTCATTTCAGGCAAGGGATCAGGCATGTTAAACAGCACTGAAAGGCTCAGAGCTCCTTAATGGGCGGTAACTTTTTGCCACAGTGTCAGCATAAATGTAAATGTCTTGTGAAGCATGGAGGAACTGATTTATGAGCAGGTAATAAGTCACTAAAAATATGTTCACAGCAGCAATGCTTTCAACCCTTACCTGCAGCAGTTCTAATAAAATCTGTGACTTTTATAGATCTGTGCCCCTTTCTTTTTAAGTCTCAATCTCAAGTACTTCAAAGGCCTTCAGAGCCCCAGACACATGCCTGTAAATATTTGAAATACCCTCTGGGTCTACTATAGGCATTCTTTTTCTGTTCTTACATTAACTGAATCAGGTTGGGGTGTCATCTTTCATTCACAAGAAGCACCAAGGAATTAACACTCCAGTTGTTCTTTTGGGTAAACTACTCAGCCTTGATTAGGCAGTCAGTAGTATTTCTGCTAAGGACAGCAGGAGTGGAGCAGAGCACTGGGACTCTGCAAGGATTTGGGAAAACCCCCTGTCCACTGTAGCAGATGAGAGCTGTGACTCAGCAGAGGAGCAAAATCCCCCGGTTAGAGTCATAAATAGGCACTTGTCCTGGAAGAGCAAGCAGTGACAGAGAAAAGGGGGCTGAAGGTTTGCTTGGGAAGTGGATATTGTAGGAACTTTATCCACAGAATGGGGATGCCTTCAGAACAGTTGGAAGATTTACTTGCTTCTATTTATTGCCTTGTTTCTTGTAGTTTATTATGTAGTCTCTCTTTTTCCTTTTTCGCTTGTGCAAACAAAGACCATTCAGGACACTGCAAACAAAAGATTTAATGTCCCTTTACTGTCACATTTGGGAAGAAGATGAAATGAAAACTAGCCTATATTAAGCATATCTGGTTTTGTATCAGATTTGCTGTAGGGCTGGCATCTGACTGGCAGAGAGGCTCCAGGTGACAGTCCTGCATGGCTGGTGGGAGAATGCTGGTAAAGGTTATTACAGGGAAGCACTTTGGAAAGGCCCATCCTTCCCCTTCCTGAAGGTTTGGCTGCTGGGGTTTACAGCCAGCTTTGCAGTAGTGCAGATGAGGGCTGCAAGGTGATCAGAGGGAGGGAGCACCTCACCTACAAGGAAAGGCTGAGAGAACTGGCATTATTCAGCCTGGAAAAGAGAAGGCTCCAGACTGACCTAATTGTAGCCTTCCAATAATTGAACAGAGCCCACACAAAAGATGGAGAGGGACGATTTACAAGAGCCTGGAGTGACAGAACAAGGGGGAATGGCTTCAAACTGACAGAGAGTAGGTTTAGATGATAATAGGAAAAACTTCTTGACTGTGAGGATGGTGAGGCCCTGGCACAGGTTGCCCAGAGAAGCTGTGGATGCCCCATCCCTGGCTGTGTTCAAGGCCAGGCTGGATGGGAGTCTGAACAACCTGATCTAGTGAAAAGTGTCCTTGTCCATGACAGGGGGGTTGGAACAAGATGATATTTAAAGTCTCTTCCAACCCAAAATATTCTATGATTCTATTGTTGCAGCTCACTTTGATTCTGGCAGATTTATGTATCTAGCAGAGAGTGAGAGTTAAGTACTTCCAGGCCTCAAGGAACTGAGATTTTTACTTTCTACTTTCAACACCATATGTCTTCCACTTCAGTAGTAAAAAAACAAGGAAGCAAAATTTAAAATGTTCAAATGTTTGATCTTTTTTCTTTAATTTTTGTTGGATTTCATCACGGAGAACAGCAACACAGTTCTCAAACAGTCTCTCCCACTGACTGAGAACTGTGGTATTCAGCAAAGGCAATGGAACTCATCTGCCTGATTGCACATTTTGAATTGAGCCTGATGACTTTGACACTGCATATCTTTCACCAGAGCAAAAAGAAAAAGGACCACTCAGACACTGCTAACCTTCCAACAGCTGGGCCTGACTGAATCGACCTCAGGCTGCAAAAGGGCTGCCTAGAAAGCAGGATAATGCTAAGGCTGGATGAAGCTTTAATAGCTGGAGTGCTATGGAAAACAGCAGGAGCACCTGCAAAACATGACCTCATGTTCTGCCAGCTTTCTTTGAGATCAGAGGCTCAGGTCCTCCCTGCCACAGCAATGGAGACAGGCTGCTACCCACCCCTGCCTGCATGTAACCCTGGGCATGCCTGACATCTTCCAGGGATGCCAGTGAGAGGAGGGAGCCAGAGCCCAGCCTCCACAGCAGTCCTGGCAGCTGGGAAGGAGGGTGCAGGAAACCTGAAACTGGCTACAAAGTGTTGGTCCAGTTTCATGCAGGGACCACCACTATAGCAGGCTAAGGCCCACCAGCAGCTGGCCTAACAAACATAAATTGTGTCTTTGCTTTTTGATTTTGCTCCAAGGGCAGCAGAACCAGAAGGTTTGAGTCTTGTTAGAATATATGTGCTGTCATCAGTGGAATTACATGACTACTGAGGTTCATAAAATTGTTCCATTTGTAAATGTAACTCTAATTAACACTCTATATGCCAAAATAATTCTTAGTGTGGGAAGTGTAGGATAGTTTGAGAGGATGGAATAAAGGTTTACTGAGCAGCAGATTCTGTGAGCTGATCTGTAAATATTTAAGAAATTTGGACTACCTTCTGACATTTTCCAGAAAGAAAATATCAGCTTCCAAAATTCTGTAAGACAGGTGTCAGCCCAATCAATAACCAAATGCAGTGATCAATCAAGTGACATTTTACTAACCTTGCTGTATCTGTGAGACTCTCATTAGTGCCCAGATGTATATCTTGTGTTGGAAGGAAGGAAGGATGTCCTCCAAGGAGAGCAAATCCTACAGTGAGGAAAAATTTAAAAAAAAAAAGAGAAATTAAACACCAGCACCTCATATTTACAGCCAAGATTCAAAATCTTCTTGATATAAAATACATCTACAAAACTGAAAGTAGAACTCATCAGGATATCAAAATGTTAAAATGATTAGCATTTGACACACAAAATTTCAAATAAATGTGCTTTGGAGTAAACCCACCCGAATGTATATGTTACTGAAATCCTTTGCCATGAGTTCCTATCTGTGATCACAGGAGCAGTGATTCAAGCTCCAGGGCTACACATTGCCACAAGCATCACTGTTGCTCCCTGTTAAGAGCCAGATAATCCATTCATCATGCTGCATTTCTGCTTCATGGGACTTTGCATCCTAGAAGGACCATCTGAGTCATGGTGTACTTCCACATTCTTGCAAGGATCAACATTGTCTTTCATGTAAAGTCACTCAGACAGAAAACCCTCCTCACACACTGTAACAAACTTGATTGGTCTCAAATGAACAAGTGCCTTAAAAATGATCATGTGAGAGAGAGAAAAGGACAGGTCTCAGGCCCTGCCAGCATCCCCCTACCCTGCAATAATTAGGAATTTGCACGGAGGTCTAAAGAACTGGATGGATTAGGTATGAGGAGTAAAATCCATTCCTGAGCAGGAAACCATGGAAAGACTTGAGCCTCATTTAAGAATAGAAAACACTTTGGGGAACTTCAAAGGTGTCTGAACAGTGTTTTGGATGAAGACAAATTGCATGTTAAGGGTAACTCTCAGGTTCTCTGCTGCTTTATTTTAATTGCACCACCAGTAGAAAGTTATCACAAGCAACCATCCTACACAGAGAGGGAAGAAAACATCTTCTTTTCACCAACATCTGAGTCTCTCTGCCTTTGCCTGGCTTAAGTCTGAGGCCTCTTTCTACTGAATCTGAGTGAAAAGTCCCTCATAGGACAATTTACATCCCTCCCACACATTGGGAGGATGGGGCCTGATGGGACTGTTGTATGAACTGTCACAGATGGTTTAGCATAAGCCTAGCATAGGACACAGGGTCCCGCAGCTGGGGATGTACAAAGTGTAGGATTTGAACTCAGCTGTATGTAGCCCTGTAAGGCATTTTCTGTGTGATAAGAACAACTCCCTTCCAGTACAGAGATTTTCTGCAGGCAGATCCTGCCCTGTCACTAGCATTTCTGATGGAGGAAATTTCCAGAGAATCTTAGTTTGGACAAACCAGCCTTGTCGAGACAACACTGTGGGGGTGTGAGTCTTTTATTGTGACAAAAATCTAGAAAGAAGCCCATCTTTATATTTATATTGCCAGGAAGAGAAAGGCTGCATACAGCATAGAAGAGTAGAGACACCCACTTTGTTTACCAAACTATGATGTCATGGAGACGCTGATGAATTTCGTGCTGTTAGAAAAAAAAATTAAAAGAGAGAGAAAAAAAGAGTGGGAAAGGAAGAAAAAGCTAGAAGAACAAAAGCTGCTCAAGCTGTCTGTATCCATTAGATGGCACTGCTGACAGATTCAGCACTGCAGCTTCAGCATGGTGGTTGCACAGGTCTGCCATGGATTAAAAACTTCGTCGCACAGCTACTCTTTAAAAGAGGATAAATCCAGGGCTGAACACTGAAACCTTTCACAGATAAAACCAACAGGTACAGGCAGCAGGTCTGGGCCCCACAACTGGGCTCCTTACACAGAGCAACCCTTATTAACTTCCATCCTGCTGGCAGCAAGGTTAAGGTGAGGTTTTCTGCTTTACATCAGTTCAGCCAACCTATGGAGTTTAAAATACAATAGATAACAACAATACTGGCAAATCGTTGTCTTTGGACTGTCTCAATTTCCTTAAATGTCAGATTAAAAGTAATGATGCTCCAGGTCCCACCTGAAGGGCAAATTTCTGCTCCCCTAGCCAGTGTACACTCATTTTATTGAGTGGGCCCTTTTAAATTGCGTGTTGTTTTCATTAAGGATTGCTACAAATCGCAACAATATTGCAAGCCAGACAGAGAAAACTTTTAAGGATGAAGCACCATCTATTACCTTTTTCACCTCCCCTCTGCAGCTCAGACACAAACACTGCATTTAAAGGACATTGTATGCAAACTACACATTGCAGCCTGTTTATTTAGTGCAAATTTTAAAGTCAGGACCTCAAGGATGAACTGTCATTGGCAGTAACTTTTCCTTCCCAAATTCTTGTGGATTTTTTTTGGAGTCATATACAATTATGTCAGTTATTTACTCCTGCAAGTTCCACACAATACAGCAGCTCTGCATTTTAGGATTCTAAATGCATACACTTTGGTAGATGACTCACAGTCCAGGCAGGCTCCAATGGACATGTTCTGTTTTCTAGAAATGATACCCAGGTAAAAAAAAAAGGGAAATCTGAACATTTATTCCAAATTGCCAGATGTCAAGCAGCCCAGTCAGAGCTGCCACCTGGAGTCTGTGTACATAGCAGAGCCCTGATGTGTTGGGCTTTCTGCTCATGAACTGGCCATCTGTGCAGGGCCTGGGAACATATTTCCATACAAAACTTTCCATCTGGAAATACAGGAGCTCTGTGCTCTAGCTTTGTATAGTTGCAGAGACAGAATCTTTTTCAGATTCTTTCATCCAGACTACCAGTAGAAAGTGAAAAAAATGATGACTTTTGAAGGTACGCAGGCACCAATTCAGCAAATAAACATTGGAGTGCTGTGTTAAACTGGGAGATCTAATCCTTTGTTGTCACAACCTGGTCATATCCAAGGCCACATGCTAAATATTTATATGAATTGTGATATCTTCAATAAACTACTACATGTTCATACTGCAAATCCAGAATAGATTATTACCTCATGTACACACTTCTCACTACTGTTAGTTTTCAAAATACACAGTTTCAGGCCTCATGCTGTGGCACATTATTGACCCCACTTGTGCAGACTCTTTCAGACAGGACATGAGTGAAATCTTCATCCCAGGCTGTCCCTGCTGCATGGGCCAAAATGAATCCTGTCATTCACAGACTGGCTACACAGTTCTAGGGCTGTCACCAGGAGACACACACAGTCATCTTCTCAGACTCAAAGGAAGGATCTTTTTCAGAATTTCAAGACATATGGATTTGCATTTATTAATTTCCTCATTGCCTGCCTGGACTTACAAAATAGAAAGTATTTTTCCATTTAGACTGATAACAAAGAACTCTCCTAGGCAGGAATTACAGAACATTTTTAAAGCAGAAGCTAAAAACTGATAAGCAGTTTTTGAAAGTTATTTTTAAGCTACCCTTTTAAGTGAAGAGTAAACTAAGAGTGCATTTGGGCCCTCTGTAATGAGGCCAAGCTAAATAACACTTAGCCACTCCAACAGAAAACAGACCCTGTACCATGCAATACCATCCCCACTATAGTTCATATGCTATGATGCAATTATTTCTGTGACTCTGTAGCAGTCTTCAGGCATGGCCATCATGTTCCTCTCACCCCACTGTGGAGGAGGAGTGAGTCAGGAGTAATTCCACTACAGCCAGTGGCACTGAACCCCCATAAGGCTGTTAAGATCTTGAATATTCCAGTGCACAACAAGAGAAACTAGGCTGAGCTTTCCTACCTGCCCTGCTTCCTCTCTATTTCTATCCTGTGAAATATTGTCTGCATTCAGTGTCTGCGAGATGGTTGGATTTATTTATGACTTATTCACTAAAACGTAACTGCAGCTGTATATTTTAAGAGCAACAGTGACAATCAGATTATTTTACACCAAAGCTATAACAAAAACAGGGCATTCACCTTTGTGCCATGCCTGAGGATGTTTATTTTACAAGTAATATATGACCATGTGAATAGTTCTGTTTTCAAAAAGTACACAAAATTTTATGCAGAATGGGTATGGGATTCTGACTGTGAAGAGGTGACATTTTCCAGTGTAATAGCAGATATGTCACATTTTCCAATAAAATAGCCGGTGATAGAAATAAATCTCCTAGGCTTACAGAACTGGATTTACTCTGCCACTACTCTATGGAAGTTACTTCTAGTTCTGCATTAAACTTACAACATCACTACTTATCTTAGAAATGGTAAAATTATATGGGTTTCAGAAATACACATTAGGACAAGATTAAAGAGGCAATGAATTATACCCCAAGGAGAGGTATATTATTCAGTACAGTTGCAATGTCATTAGAATGAAACAGTTCAGAGAAACAAAATGTTGGAAAACCTTAAATATCAACAGATCTATTGCAATGCATCATAAATTAATGTTTTGATTATCTTCAATTGATCTGGACAACTGGGAGAAATGCAAAAAGATCACCCCTAAGTTAAAGAACGGTAAGGAGGAGGACCCAGAGAATACAGGCTAAGATGCCTCACCTCAATCCATGGGAAAGTGATGAAGCAGCTAATCCTGGAAACCATTTCTAGGCAGATTAAGGACAAGAAAATTGTCAGGAGTAGTCAGCATGGCTTCACCAAGAGGTGAAGTCTCTATGTCAACTATCTAATCAACCTCTATGATTCTATGACTGGCCTGGTAGATGAGGGGAGGGCAGTGGGTTTTGTCTGCCTGGACTTCATTGTGTCCATTGACAGTGTCTCCCATGAGATCCTCCTAGCCAAGCTGAGGACGCCTGGGCTGGATGAGCAGAGCATGGGGTGGGTTCAGACCTGTCCAAATGACCAGGCCTGAGAGTGGTGACCACCAGCACAAAGTCCAGCTGGAGGCCAATGACCAGCAGTACCCTCAGGGTCCATTTGTGTCCAGTCCTGTTTAACACCTGTGTTAAGGGTCTTGATGATTGAGTGTGGTTTCAGCAATTCTGCTGTTGACACAAAACTGGGAGGAGTGGCTGGTACATCACAGGGTCATGCTGCTGTCCAGAGGGATTTTGACAGGCTGGAAAAGTGGTCTGACAGGAGCCCCATGAAGTTCAGCAAGGAGACATGCAAAGTCCTGCACCTGAGAAAGAACAGCCCCTGCACCAGGACATGATGGGGGCCTCCCAGCTGGGGAGCAGCTTGGCAGAAAAGAACTTGGGGGTCCTGGTGGACAGCAAATTGAACATGATCCAGCAGTGTGTGTACCTTTCCAGCAAGGCTGGTGAATGGGGTCCTGGACTGCACCAGACAAATACTGCAAGGAGGTTGAGGGAGGTGATCTTTCCTCTTTATACATCACTGGTGACCTCGAGAGTCTGGATTTGGGGTCCTCAGTATGAGAAACATGGACATATGGGATACAGTTGGTATGGCCATGCTAACAAAGGGTCACAAAGATGGCTGAGGGACTGGCATATTTCTTATGAGAAGAAAAGCTGAGAGAGCTGGGATAGCACAGCCCAGAGAACAGAAGGCTCAGGGGAAATATTGCTAATGTATATAAACACCTGAAGGGAGGAGGCAAAGAAGACAGAGCCAGGTGTTTTTCACTAGTGCAATGGGCACAAACTGGGAAGACCCCTCTGAATAGTCAGCTCTATTTACTGAAAAGTTGATTTAGCAATGGCATAGGTTGCCAGAGAAGATTGTGGCATCTTCATCCTTGGAGTTTCTGGATATGGTCCTGGACAACTGGCTCTAGAAAACCCTGCTTGAGCAGGGGATTGGATCAGATGACCTTCAGAGATTACTTCCAACTTCAGCCATTCTGTTTATTTCTTTTTCAATAATGTCGTTCTTTATAGGCATAGGGACAGTAGGAATTCTGAAAACACTTCCATGATGTTAATATGTCCCAACAAACTCCTAGACAGTGCACAGAGAAGATTTTGTAATCAGTGCTTTCCAAGTCTCTGCTCTGTAATGAAATGCACTGATTTAGCTGTTCCTGAAAGTTGCAAGGTTTGTTTAGATTAATCTCATTCCCAGGACCTTGCCCTACAAGTGACCTCTCTCAAGTTATTGAAGGGGCAACTCTTGGGAAGTGCTATTTGAGATGACTCAGGAACTTTATAAATAAACACTTCAATCCACTGCAATTGTCCACTTTCACTAGACATTAGAAAATTGGTATTAAATTATCTTGTTTAGTTAAAAGGAACACATGTGGCTCCACATTTGTTTTGAGTTAGAAATTCCAAGGAGGGAATCATTTATGTTAAAAAAGCAGCTGAAATGTATAGAGTTTTTGTGGACAGAAAAAATTTGAGTCTGCCTTTGAACCAAACTCTTAGGCTTAACAGACTTAAGACCAATTAACTGAAGGTGTGAAGTTAATGCACAGAAGCTGAACTGCATTAAACTCTCTTGTGGAAGCTCTCACTCAGAAATAAATTTGTTTTATTTCACTGGAGCTTAATTCTCCCTTGGATGAATTTATGTGCATTAACTCCCATCCTTAAGTTAATTCATTTGAACTTTCCCGAGCTTCCCCCTTCCATAAGCCTTCAAAAGCCAAGGACTAAGCAGTGTTTCCCTCAGAATACAGAAGAATGAAGGATAAACAGATCCAGAGAATTCATTACCTGGCCATATACCAGGATGGCAAGAAATAAGAAACTGGACTAAAAACTCAGGAATTAAAAGGTGGGTGGTCTTCACAGAGAGGGAATGCACATTAGTAAGTCCTCATTATCAGGAGAAAACAGAAAGCAACAGTAAGTCTGCTTAAAGAGCAGGATCTGCAGGCAAATTGCTGTGCCAGACAATACAAAGGCAAATTCAGAAATGCTTGGAGTTAACGTATCTGCTTCTTCCTTCCATTATTTTTACCTTCTCTCTTACAACTTGTAAAGAAATGTGAATACTCAACAGGTTTCCTGTTCCTTTACTAGGGAGAAGTGAGGGATGCTGGGTCAACTTAAATGAGAGAAGAGCAAGTTCTTCCTTAATGCATCACCAGTTCAGAGTTATTTCTGCTATGAATGATTGATTGATGAGTGATTTATTTCAGCAGTGCCATTGAATTCAGAACAACTACCAGGTAAATAAAGATACCATAGGTACATGTTTCAGTGTTTGCAGGACTGTAACCTAAAAGAAAAATATTCCAGTGCCTGATATTATTAGGCTAATATCCTTGAGTCTCCATCAAGTTATCTTCCCCTGTAGGTAATCATGTTAATTTTCCCCTGAATTTATATCAAGGCATTACTGTGATTCCCAGCCTAAGCACATACTTTGAAATGTAACAATGGTAATGCATATTACGTTAGAAAAATATTTATTAGAGCTTGCACAAAATTAAATTTGTGATGCTTACTGAAGTAGATATTAGGAAATTTACATCTTCCCAGTAGAGCTCAGAGCTTACACCAGAAATGCTTACTTCTGCCTGTTTCTTTATTTCTGATCTACTGGGTTTTGGAAGATTTTGACAAAATAAGTGACCAAAGCCATGTGCTTGTGAAATTAATATGCAAAGTGAAAAACAAACAGCCACCATTCTTTTCTTATTTTTGCTTTCAAAGTTTAGGTTTGTCCTGAGTAGAAATTGCTAAATGTAAAATTATGCAGTGTTTTTCAGTACATACTAGATGTATACAGTCTCACATAAAGTCTTACTGTGCCATTGCTCAGACCTACCTGTTTCTGCAGATAATCTTGTTCTTGTGCTTCTCTTCTCAAAAATCATGGCCAAAGATTTGCCTTGCATCAAAGGCAAATACTGAAATGTGAAAAATGAAGTTATTTCAATTTTATAATCGTTATACTCTTTAAAGTATTAAATACTTCTTGCACATCTTAATTCACCATTAGAAAAGTTGCAAAAGTGGGGGTTTTTACCTGTGGTTTTGTTCTCCTGCCCTTCAATAAATTTATTAGCATTGGAAAGGTTAAAGGTAAAGAAGTAATTCTAGGCCCAAAAGCAACTGCATTTTGGGACTCAATGTGAGCCAGCATTAAGGAGAATTCAGATACTAATTTAATCCCATGCAGGGAAGTGTCTTCTGTTTCCTACATTTAGTGCTGTGCATACACCGTGTGTGGATGGATGGGGTTAGCTGACAACAGGGAGCTAGCTGCACAGACCTGTTTAACCTTTCCACTCACAAGTCCTCTGAAGTGTTTAAAGAATATCCCTGGATACTTTACAGTTCTTTGATTTGTAGCACAGGATTTACAGTATTTAAGAGCTCAGGAGATTTTGTTTAGGACAAGACAACTGAAAGGCTTTTTCACAATACCCTTTATAACAGTATTTATTTCAACATCTGAGGGACCTTAATGACAGTTAAATCATTTTACCTCTCCTTCATGCTTTATCCTTTGTTTCAAATCTGATGCCATCCACAGCAAATACTTCAGTTCATCAGATGTGTAGTTCTGTAAAGTAAGGAGGTCCCGACCTTTCAGATGAACATTCATTTGAGCTGGTGTCCCATACCTGTGTCAAAAGAGAAAAAAAATGCGTATTTTTTGCTATTCAATGCTAAAATTATATATGTGCTAAAGCCAATGAGCAAGCACCTGAAGTCTCTCCCACTCCCCTCACATGACCCAGCTGGATCATCCTGATAGACTGTGTTAATTAGTTTAAATAACTCCTTCTGTCAGACAGGCACTGCGTGTCACTAGGTACTATATCGGTGGCCACTGTAACAATGTTTCAAATTGTGTTATAAAATGTACATTAGATGTAATATCTTCTGAGTTGCATATGGCAACTGCATACTGCCTGTCAAACAAAGCCATTCAGACCCTGGAAAAATGACTTATGTGTAGACCCCAAAGCTGCCCATTCAGGGGACAGAATAACAGAAATGTATCTCAGTGCTGTTTCGCCCTCCTTTTTGCTTTGTGCATGAGTAGACACTTGCCACATTCTAACCCCACTCTAACAAAAGGTGGCATTTCTATAAATGTGTAGGAAATCTCTTCATTACACTGGGGAAAAAGATAAAAAAAGCCAAACAAAACAGCCTTACTGTACCACACGAGAGACATTCTGGACGTGTGGTGTTTATTCAGTGTATTCTGGCCTCCATCCAGATTTAGGACTTCAGAATCACATGAAATTGGATGTTGATAATCACACACAGAAGTTACACGATCAAATTTCCTCTAGATTAGATGAGGCATCTTAATGGAAGATGATGAAAATGATTTAATGAAAATGTCCAAGCCCATGTTTCACAGGCTAAAGGTTAACAGGGAAGTGTGGCAGTTCAGCCCTTTCTCTGGTTTTGTACTTATAGCCCTCTTAGCTCTACACAGCCCACACTGTGCTCTTGCTAAGGTTTTGATGGGTATGAGCTAAACATGTATTTTATTTAAACTCAGCATTTTTAGACTGATCTAATGAAATGGAGATCAAAGCAGTGCAAAGAAGTGGACTAAGTCCAGCTAATACTTTTCCATTTCCAATTGTATTTCTGTTTTATATTTGCCTTTAGCTCACCATTGAGACTAGGCTCAGATGCCAAGCCTTGAAGTCCACAGCTAGGAAAATATGCCCAGATATACCCCCATGAGGCTTTGGACACAATCCCACATGACAGCCCGAGCCTCACAGTGCAGAGCCCTGGCTTTGGAGGGTGGGCTAAATGGGGCACAAGGCATTGGCCAGATGGACACAGCCAGGGACTTGTGGGCAGAGGCTTCACGTGCAGCTGCAGACCAGGGATGAGGGCTGTCCCTCAGGGCTCTTGTTCCACTTGGGTTTAAGCCATTTCAGGGCTTTCCAAATTCTTTATTTCAATCCCATTCCTTTTCAGTAGGTTCTGCTTTGGTTTTCAGAGTGCCACCTTCCCAGCTTAGTGCTCTTTGTGTCCTCCTTTCTCTTCTGCCTTTCTTTACATACTCTGTTTCTTTCCTATTGTCCATCTATACCTGTGGCAGCTCAGCCAAAGAGCCTCACCACATCATTTTCCCCAGTCAATGTGCTAAAACAGCCCTGGATTAAGTTATGAAGGCTGGCAGTGAAATGTCATTGTAAGATTGCTCCACTTGGGTTTCAGCCCTTTCAGAGCTTTGCCTTAGAGGGCAGGAGCATCTTTTCCTTGCTGGAAACTGGAATTCCAGACCATTGCAGTGTGTGCCACGGATCACAGAGGGGAATTACCAAGGCTCCCGAGGTGCAGTTTCTCCCTTGCCTCCCAAGGGAGCTGTGCAGGTGCAGGTGACAAGGTCCCAAAGCCATGTGGGCTCCCAGAGTAGACAGCAAATGTTTGCTGGACATTTTCAATCACACTCACAGCTCAATGCAGAGGGAGGAAGAAAATGGAAGCAATTGTAGGGACATTCATGGGTCAGGTAGTTTCTACCACACCATGAAAAACAGCCCACCAAGAAAAGCTACTGAAATCCGCTCTTAAATACCAAGACATTTAGTTTATAATCACGGGATTTGCTTTAATTTTCATTGTGTATATTCTGAAGGAAAATAGTTTTATAAGTGGGACTTCTTTAATTATTTTAAGTTTTCAGTACAAGGATTTGCTTTTTTAACTTGTTTGTGGGGAAGAAACCAAACTAATCCTGCTTCAAAATCTATGCAATTGCTTGCTGCTCCCTACTCTCCTTTGCCTCCTTGTTTCCAGAACAGCTTTGGGGCTGCTCCTTGTTTTTCTCATTTCAGCCTGCAATTCCTTCCAGAGATTTAGAGATTATCTAATCTCAATTTGCCAAACAACAACTTCTGTTCATTGGTCTTGCTTCACCATCTGGCATGATTGAGAAGTGGGCTGAGAAATATTCACCACTATTTTCTCCACTGGCAGAGAGTAAAGCACTTAAATTGGTGACCTGGAGAGGATTTGGAATTACCATCCTTAAGTATTTTCAAGAGGTGCCTAAGCAAAGGCATAGCTGCTCTCATATGGTGTTTGACAGGCTGCAAGCAGAAAGTTGGACTATAGATCTGCTCCTGACCTCTTGAAGATTCTGTTTTATTGCTATGACCTCCAAGAAATTTGTTCCCTTCCCTGTTATCCATATGTGAAAGAGGGGCAGAAATGGAAAAATTAATTCCAGAGAAGGAGTGTTGCATGAGACAACATACCAAAGTTAAAATGTAACAGACAGAATTGCAAGGTCAAGCAGTTTTGGCTTCTTCCTTTCTGAGCAGGGGCAGCATAACTTTGGACTATTAGCACAGACTCACAGACATTAGGTTATCCTGCAGTATCAAACACAGTGTGCTTAGCTGGGAATACCCACAGACAGTGGTGATGGCTTATGCCAACATTATGCTATAATGTTAAAAAGCCCACCAAAAATAACAATGCTGTGTGTGGAACTTAACAAATAGGATTACTTCCTTGGAAAACCAAATTTACTACAGTTGTTTTCCAAGTTTGCTTTTCCGTCATCTCTGTTAACTGCAGAAATTTCCCAACTGGCTGCAGTAAAAATACAAAATTCATTAAAAAATTAACACCCAGCCTTTAGGACCACTCTGAAACTGTTGCAAATAAATCATAGAATTTGGAAAACATTTGGTTTTCATATGATGTAAGGTACAAAAATTACTTATTGCATATTAGGATTCCTGTGAATGTGAAATTTCTGCATATTGTTTTCTAGAACTAATCACTTGTTATGTAACAAGTGTTTATTCTATTCTTATTGAAGCTGACGTAAAACCATGAGAAAACATGGAATTAAGTTTCAGCTCTAAAATTTAACCTGATTTTGGAGATGTGACAAACCTGAGAAGCAGCTTAGTGAAATGCTGTCATACAGGTTCTTTCCTGAAATCAGGGGGGACAGGCACAGTTATGTCGGTGCAGGAAGAACCCAAAGCCAGGTCACAGAGGCAGGTCTGCCTGCTTGACTTTGAATCTCCCATCATATCATGCTTTTCCTGCATGCCTCCAGGGTATATAGAGACACAAAATAATGAGGCAGAGATTCACCTTGCAGCTTCAAGGAGAGAATTCCCCACCCAAACTGGCCACGATACATGTCTAAATGTAGATAGGTTACCTGTACTTTATTCAGATAGTTCTTTACTGGTTACAGTACCTGCAGCACACACTGACCTCCAGAATAAACATCTCTTCCTGACTTTGCAGCTAAATCCCACAAAACAAATTAATGGTATTCCACAAACATAAAAAACAGTCTCCTGAAGTCACAGAGCTTGCTGCCTGGTGAGGTAAAAGGACACCAAAATTGCAGGGGAAAGCCCCCCAGAGCCTTTCTCTAAAACACTCACTCCTTCACAGGATTCTGCTGCTTTTGACTCCAGGTTTCTGACCAAACACCACACACCAGACAAAATTAAAGGATAAGCTCACCAAAACTGTCTCAGCAGCTGCTTGCTGGTCCCTGCTAGTTTTGCAGTACTGACGAAATTCCTCCTATTAAGCAGCATCTTCTGTTTGCATTAAGACTTCTCTTAACCCACAAATAAAGTTATGAGAAAGGAAGGTGTAGGAAGCAGAGAGTGAGCTGGGCTGCTGTGCAAATGAGGGAAAACCAAGAACCAAGGTCCTTGTTTTGGCTGTCCCAGCCAGGGCTGGGCCAGGCTGGGGCTGACCCTGAACCTTTTCTTTAGTCAAACCCCACAGATATAGAGATTTCTCCCAGGGCCCATTGCACCACTCGCAGTTTGTGTTCTTCTGTGTGGGCTCATCGTGTCATATCATGCCTGTGTCAATACTATTTCATAGCTATTTCTTGTTAAATATTTGTACAGGAGCATGTGCTGATAGAAAAAGGCAAAAGAAGACTTGCAGGATCAGCATGGGCAGGGTGGCCCCCCTAGGGATGGGACTGTGGCCATGGGGGCTCTAGCACAGCCCAGGCAGGGACTGTTGGCCTTGAGCTGAGCCAAAATGAGGGTTCTGGGTCCATGGCTATGGAACTGGGCAGGGCATAAAGACTTATTCATGCTTTTGGGGCACTGACAGTAATGAAGTAGTCTGCATTAAAGAAATCTACATTTTCCTGGGATTTTTTTGGTGATTTATTTATTTATTTTTCTGCCTTTTTTTTTTTTTTTGTTTTTCTTTCTTTGATGTTTTTGTTTGTTTGGTTGGTATTTGTTGTGTGGGTTTTTTTTGTTTCGTTTTGTTTTGGGTTTTTTGTTTTGTTTTGGACCAAGTTTTCAATTATACTGCGGTAGTGTCAAACAGTGTGGGGCCCAGAAAGTGAAATATTGCAGCCTGCCTACCTCCTTAGGCTAAACTGCTTACTGTATAATCTGAAGTAGGTCAATTGCTAAATACTAAAGTGATTTAATTTAAGTTTCTACCTTCAAATATAATTGTCAGATAAGATTTTATGCCACCTGCACTATAGGTAGTTTAGAAATATGACCATTACTTTCTCATTTCCTCCTCTCTGTAAGGAGAGACGCACTAGTGTAAATCAAGGTGATGGCATATCTGTCAGAGAAGGTGATACCTTGAAATTACAATGCAAGGAACTTATAATTAAAACATACAGAAGAAAAGTTTGACTCCTGGGAAAGACAGACAGCTGTGAAAACATCACGCAGGGTGATAGCTCCTGGTAGGATTTGCTCAAGACCCCTCGTGTTGAACCAACCCTGAGATGCTTGGGAAATGCAGCAGTTGCCAGGGGAAATGTCAAACAGAAGTAAAATCCTAGAGAAATGAGTAGTGAGGGAATGGAAGAGAAGAAAGAGAAGAAAGGGAAGAAAGGGAAGAAAGAGAAGAATACCAGGCCATGGTTTCCCTCTTGTTTGTCCTCTGGCAAATGACTCCCATGACTTTCAAGCCCAGCCCCTGGGACTCAGCTTGTGTCATTAGTGATGCCCAGGAGAAAAGACAAAGCAAATGCGGTTGAGGTGCCAAGGACTCCAGTCCCATCCTGCAGCCTCACAGGGAGGGGACAGTGCCGATGCCTCTTTGTCAGGTGACACCTTGTACTGGGTCTGGCTGAGCTGGACTCATTTTCCCACAGCAGCCCTCCCAGGGCTGGGCTCTGCACTGGTGGCTGGAAAGGTGCTGATGCCGCACCAGGAGTTTTGGGTACTGCTGAGCAACGCTGGCACAGCATCAACTTCCAACTTCCCACCCCCCATCCGTAGGTTGGGGGTGGACAAGACCTTGGAGAGGACACAGCTAGGACAGCTGACCCAAATTAACCAAAGGGATATTTTGTATCATATGATGCCAGCTCAGACATAAAAGCTAAGGAAGGGAGGCAGAAGGGGGAACATTCATTATTTTACAATATGTGCCTTCTGGAGCAAAGATGAAGTGCTTAACTCCTGCTTCCTGGTAATTGGCTGGACATCACTTGCTGATGGGAAGAAGAGAAAAAAAATCTTTGTTTTTTTTGCTTTGCTTTTGTGTATGCAACCTTTCGTTTTTTGCTTTAGCAAACTGCCTTCTCTCAACCTATGCTTCCTGTCTTATTTTCTCCCCTCTGTCCAGCTGAGAAGGAGTAGAGATGAAGTGTCTTGGTGGGCACCTGGTGTCCAGTGAAGGCCAATCCACCACACCCCTGTAGAGAGGCTGCCTGACCCCAATTCCCACATGGACCAATTTCACAGCAAGCTCCTGTGAGCAAGTCTCACCTAGGAGGAAGGGAGCAGCCAAGATTTACAGATGCCTGCGGTTGAAAAGGAACAGCAAATGCCAGAGGGTCCAAAAAAAACTTTCAAAGTTTTATTAGTAAATTATACACGTGGCATGTTAATTGGTATAAGTTAGCTCCTTATCTCCTGGTAGCAAGAGAAAGAAAGAATAAAATAAAAAAGGTGGGAAGAGAGAGAAAAGGAGATCATCGGTCCAGTATCGATCTGGCCAACAAGAGGTCTGGGGTCCTCAGGGGCACTGCCTGTGCACTGTGGATTTCATAAAGAAGCTTTCCCCAGTAGCTCATGGCGCTGTGCCGGGCCCCATGCCGCCCCACCGCCAGCTGCCCAGGGAGGTGCTAGAGCCACCGTCCCTGGAGGTGTTTAAGGAAAGACTTGATGTGGCACTGAGTGCCATGGTGGCACTGGCTGCAGGTTGTACCTGGTGATCCCAGAGGTCGTCGATCCT
>VXBC01000212.1:1151-11671 GCA_013399945.1 Ploceus nigricollis
AAACTCCACACCCACAATCCCAGTTCTGTCATTCCATTCTGGAAGCTTCTCCACGGCCTCAGGTCAATGCAGTGTTCTCCTGGGGGTCAGTGCCTGTCAGCACAGAAAGTCTCAAATTCTCAGCAGCCAGAACTCCAAAAAGTTAATTGCTGATTTCCTTTGGGATCATTAGGAATTGAGGGACAGCAGGTTGTTATCTTCTTTTTGCCAGGGTTGGGATTAAATCCATGAGATGGTATTTTTTGTATGGACTCAGATGTTTATTAGTTTTTATCTACATTACAATCTCACAAGCTGTGAGTTCTATAGCACTTTGCTCTAACAAACTAAAAATGGAGCCCCACTTCTCTCTCTACAAGGCCTTTTAAGGATAAACTGTCCAATTAAGAAATGACACCTAAATTATTTTCACTTTTAACCCAATAACCAACCACCTGTGCCCTGAAATGTGGACTTTTTTATCCAATTACACAAAACCACCCAAACCCATGGAGAAGGAGGTGAAGAAGAAGGACCAGCCTCTGCCCCAAAACCTCCATCTTTGCTTTATATCTATTCCTGTATTCTAAACCCTTAAACTCTGAGTTTCCCACCCTGTGATATCACAGACTTCTATTCAAACTCCACACCCACAATCCCAGTTCTGTCATTCCATTCTGGAAGCTTCTCCACAGCCTCAGGTCAATGCAGTGCTCTCCTGGGGGTCAGTGCCTGTCAGCACAGAAAGTCTCCAATTCCCAGCAGCCAGGGTTCCACCAGCAGGTGGGAGGATCCTTTCTGGAAGGAATCCCTCTGTAACTCATCCCTTTTGTAGACGTGGTTTTTGGGGTTCACCACATTAAATTACAGCACCGTGGTGTAAAATATTGCAAATTTCTAAATGTGGCACACAGAGCTTGCACTTTAAATATGGCCCTAAAGAAATGAACCAATAGGAAGATATTTAGGTGAGTGCAGAGTCTGAATTTCAGCTTTTTTTGAATGTGCTGTTTATGAAGATGAGGGTTTTTCTCCCCAAGAGACATTAAAAATGTATTTCTGTGGCAAACAATGTATTTCTGTATTTTCTCTCTAAGTTAAAAATGTATTTCTGTGTCAAACTCACGTGATTTGTGTCTTTGCACTGATGAAAAGTTGGGTTTTTATTCAGTTTCTTTTCTCTTTGCCATGAAATGCATTCCCCTCTCTGCAGATGATCTGGATGAGGCATTCACAGAGCTGACTCACCTTGTCAAGGTCTACCTGGGCTTGGAGCCACCTGACATTTTGGACAACGTTCAAGGCACCAAGAGCAGGGCAGGTAAAGTGGTTTTATCAGCAGAATATTCCTATTTATTGGTAATTGATTTATTGAAATCTGTAAATGATGCAGCCTGTGACACCTGAAACCTCCACAAGCTGCTCTGCAATGGCTCTCCCAGGCTGATTCCTTCAGGAGGATGGTTTTGGGCTCAGATGGAGCTTCCAGCTCTCCTGAGGATGGTTTTGGGCTCTGGATGGAGTTTCCTGACCCATCTGAGGATGGTTTTGGGCTCTGGATGGAGTTTCTAACTCCCCTGAGGATGGTTTTGGGCTCTGGATGGAGTTTCTAACTCCCCTGAGGATGGTTTTGGGCTCTGGATGGAGTTTTCTGACTCCCCTGAGGATGGTTTTGGGCTCTGGATGGTCTCCTGACTCTTTTTTGGGCTCATATGGAGTTTCCTGACCTGTCTGAGGTTGGTTTTGGGCTCAGATGGAGCTTCCAACTCTCCTGAGGATGGTTTGTAGTTTCCTGACCTGTCTGAGGATGGATTTGGGCTCATTTTGGGCTCATATGGAGTTTCTAACTCTCCTGAGGTTGGTTTTGGGCTCAGATGTAGTTTCCTGACCTGTCTGAGGATGGATTTGGGCTCAGATGGAGTTTCCAACTCTCCTGAGGTTGGTTCTGGGCTCAGATGTAGTTTCTTGACCTATCTGAGGATGGATTTGGGCTCAGATGGAGTTTCCTGACTCCTCTGAGGATGGATTTGGGCTCTGGATCTCCCATTCCAGATAAATCCCAAATGAGGGCTGCTCATGGCTGGACTTTGTGCCTCCCAAACTCGAGCAACATGAAACTGGGATGGCACCAGGACCTCCCTTTACTCTTCCCCAGGATGGCACAAAGAGCAGGAAAATCAGAATAATAAGATGAGATGACAACTTAGAACTCCACTCCAAGTGCTTTTGGGGTGACCCACTGATCCCAAAGGATCTGTGGTGTGTTTCAAAGAAGCCTTTTAACCCCTGAATGGCCACTTCCAGCTAATCCAAGTGCTTGCTCTCATTCCTGCTTGTGTAACTCGGGTCAGGGAATGGTTCCAGGAAAAATTTCATGGAATTCCTGAGTGGGAAGGGACCCACAAGGATCACCCAGGCACAGACACCCCAACAATCCCACCCTGTGCATCCCTGGGAGCGGTGTCCAAACGCTCCTGGAGCAGCTTTGGGAATGTGCCCATTCCCTTGGGAGCCTGGGCAGTGCCCAGCACCCTCTGGGGGAAGAAATGTTCCCAAAATCCAACCTAAAACTGGCACAGCTCCCATTGTTTCCTGTCCCTGTCACAGGGAGCAGAGATTGGAGAGACCCTGAGGAGTGTCCCCTCACCTCCTCCTCTCCAGGCCAAAGAAACCAGACCCTCCTTATGTAAATTCCTAAATTTATTAAATTATGCAAATTCCTAAATTAACGCAGCACAAACAAACCAAAAACAAATTCCTAAATTGATTATATTATGTAAATTCCTAAATTAACACAACAAAAACCCCAAAACTCCCCCAAACTTTCAGACAGATCAATTCCTTGATCCTGCAGCCACACAATTGGCTCCAGGAGGGAAAGGGAGGGAAAACTTTACTGGAATAAAAAAAAATAAACGAAAAAAAGACATTATGGTAAAAAAGAGGATGTGTAAGGTGAATTAAAAAGAAGCTAATTTTTAGGAATTTTTCCCTCTGACTCCAGGAATTCCCATGGTTTGTGGATTTGGTTCCATTTTAGATCCATTGGAACAGGGTGGAGAATCAGCTCCCTCAGGAGCACAGAGCCAATATCCACAGCCTGCGTGGCTGGGGAAGGCTGCAAATAAAAGTGTCTGAAAAAAGGGCAGAATGTCTGAAAATTTTAATAAAGGCCAGTGCAATATTCATCAGTTCATAATTTCATGTAATTTTGGATCGTGGAGGAATGAATAATATTAATTTCCCAGTGGACACAGGAAAAGCTTCTGCACACATTGTGGCTTCTCAGAGCTACAGCAGTGAGGACTTTGCTGAAAAATCTTATTTAGCTTTAAATTAAGTAGATTTTATTTTAATTTCCAGAACTTCTACGTTCATCTGAAATGAAAAAGGTGATTTCCTTGCCTTATTTGCTATAATATTGTATTTTCTTGCCTTAAAAACTCTGGGGACGTTTTGTCTCAAAGGCAACAAACCCCAGCAAACCCTAGAGAGATTATTAGAAAAGAAGAAAAAAGCCTGGGGATTAAAAAGAAAAGATTTTTATATAATCCTGCTATTTTTGGAGATAGATTTAAGTATCTGAAGCTCCTTTAAAGGACTTTGTATTCCTCAGCAGCTCTTTTAGAAAGTCACTTGTCACTACAGAAACTTCATTAACACTGCAAGATTTTGGCAATTCTGCTGCTCATAAAGTAACTTTTAAATTTACTACACACCATTACATTCACTTAGAGCCCCATTTATAGGTGTTTAAATAAGTTTAACTCTCCTGTTTCTAGAGATCCTCTCTTCTCCTGGACTGTGGGAAATAATTTATTTTGCAAACCTTGCCCCAAGGTTGTCTTTAAAAGGGAGGTTTTTAGTGAGATTGGAGAGGGGGAAGATGGCTTGTGGGAGATTATGAGAGGTTTATAATTCTTTTTCTTTTTTTTAATGAACTGCTGGGCAAGATCTTTTGCTGGTGTACAGAGTAAAAAAAAAATCTGGGAGAAAATAGAGAAGTTCTTTTAATAGCAGAAGTAGAATAATTTTTTGAGCTGATAATGCTTTGTACTTCCATTGGCAGCTTTTATCCATGATTTGAAACTATTAAAATCCTGGAATGGTTTGGGTTGGGAGGGAATTTAAATCCAGTTCCAACCCTGACACCTTCTGCTATCCCAGGGTGCTCCAAGCTGGCCTTGGACACTTCCAGGGATGGGGAATCCACAACTTCCCTGGCAAACCAGAGCCCTCAGAGAAAAGAATGCCAAACAACAATATTTATAAGGTTATTTTTGTGGCTTCATTTCATATTTAGATGTGATTTTATCGATAGGATAAATCCCAGTTTACAGATTTTTTTTTGTTTTTAATTTTGAAATAATTTAAATTATTCAAATTCAAATTATTCAAATTGGAATTCATTTTGATTTTAAAAACTGAGTTGTGTGGAGGGACCTTAAAGCCCACCCAGTGCCATGGGCAGGGACACCTTCCACTATCCCAGGTTTCTCCAAACCTGTGGTGGTTTTGTATGGGAGTTATTTACAGAAGTGATATAAAGCTTCTAATTACTGAAAAAGTTAAAGATGAAAGAAACTGGAGAACAGTAAACTGACAGAAATTTTAGGTTTTGTTTCNAGATCTTCTGCTGGTGTACAGAGTAAAAAAAAATCTGGGAGAAAATAGAGAAGTTCTTTTAATAGCAGAAGTAGAATGATTTTTGGAGCTGATAATGCTTTGTACTTCCATGGCAGCTTTTATCCATTATTTGAAACTGTTAAAATCCTGGAATGGTTTGGGNGAAAAGGTTGTAGGGGGCGGAAAAGCATCCTAAAGGTTTTGTTTTGATTCTTATTCCTTTTTTTCCTTTTATTTACTGTTAATAAATTTCTCTTTATACCCTTTGGAACTTTGAAGCCTGCTTTGCCTTTCTCCTAGTCCTACCTCCCAGCAGGAAATAAGTGAGTACATCCTAGTGAGTGCACTGGTGATTAGCAAACACTGAACCCACCACGCTCATTAACGCTCATTAGCAGGGAAGTCTCAAATTAGCAAACAAAAACTGTCATAGTTGACACGGAGACAACACAAAGCAACACTCTCCATTTTCAGAAGGCTTCAAACTGGTTTTATTCTAGCATGCATGCTTTTAATACATTCTTACAAAACTCATAAAATTACACTTTACTCATTGGTCAGGAAATACAAACAAAGTGCTCATTGGAACAGGCAGCTGCAGTTTCTCTTATTCATCCTTCTTTCTTTCTTGGTTTCTATACAAACAACCTTGGTAGATTCTTTCAGGGGTAAACGTGGATCCTCTTATCAAACAGGGATCCTCTCATCAAACATGGATCCTCTCATCAAACTTCTCTCTGGCTCACAGAAGTCGCTGTAAAACCTCTTCCACACAAAACCACTCCCAAACCCCAATCCAGCCTGGCCTCGGCCACTCCCAGGGATGGAAAATGAAAATGGAAATGTTCCTCCCTGCCTGTGTTCAGAATATTTTTATTGAGGATTGTCTTTCCCACCCCAGGTTCCAGAAATCAGCTCTTCCCAGAGGAAAAGTCGTCCCTGGGTGAAGGAACTCCTGCGGGCTCTCGGACTCCATCCTTCGGTGACCTCTTGGACCCTTCTGCCAAAACCTATCCCAGAGACCTCCTGGAATTGCTGACTGCACCCCCAGGCTCTCTGGTAAGGAGCAGTTCCTGTCACCTTAGAAACCCGGAGCTGGAGTCAAACCTTTTTCAATTTTCAGGGAAACAATGTTCTCTGTTCTCTGTCCCATTCCGATTTCAACAATATTTCCCAGTTCTCCTGAATTGTGGAATGGTTTGGGTTGGAAGGGACCTTAAAGATCATCCTGTGCCACCCCTGCCATGGGCAGGGACACCTTCTGGAATTCCTGTTGTGCACATTCCCAAAAAAAGGTGAAGGAGCTGAGATGGGAAGTTTTGGAGCTGAGGGATTTGATGGAATAAATAATCCCAAGAACGTGACAATTCAAGGGGAGGAGACTCAGCCCTTCCAGAGCACCTAAAAATATCTCAGGGTTTATTTGGGTTATTTTTAAGTGACGTGATAGAACACAAAAAGGGGGAATTTAAAGCCAAAAACCACAAAATCTTCCCAAGAGAGGAAGGAAAATCTCCTCCAGCTGTAAAATTCCAGGGCTTGGGGCATTCCCAGTGGAAGTGGGGTTGTACCTCTGGAATTCCTGCTGTGCACATTCCCAAAAAAAGCTGAAGGAGCTGAGCTGGGAAGTTTTGGAGCTGAGGGATTTAGGACAGGAGGTGTCTCTCCCACCAGGGCTCCGGGTTGGATCAGTTTGGGGTTCAGGCACCAAAAAGGATTTCATTTTCCCCATAAATACTCACCCCTGCCACGGCAATAAAAATAACAGGGAGAAATCCAAATCCCAGGATCTGTTCCCTGGTTTTCCCCTCATGATGGGGCTGAGTCTCTGTTTGTGTCCTCAGCTTGGCTGTGCTGGAATCCTGGAATGCTTTGGGTGGGAAGGGACCTTAAACTGCTCCAGTTCCACCCTCTGGACACTTCCCACTATCCCAGGGTGCTCCAAGCCCTGGCCCTGGGCACTTCCAGGGATCCAGGAGCAGCCACAGCTTCTCTGGGAATTCATTCCAGGGCCTCCCCACCCTCACAGGGAAGAATTTCTTCCCAATATTCTACCCAAACCTTCCCTCTTTCTTAAAGCTTAAAGCCAATCCTTTTCCTGTCACTCCATTCCCTTGGGACTGAGGCAGCTAAACTCAGAGAGGAGCACAAATTGTATTTTCTGCTCATTTTTACTCCAGAATAAACCCATTAATGATTTCATCCATTTGTGTGTACTGGGGTAAGGGGCAGAATTTCATCTCTCAGTCCTACACAACGACGTGGAATTGTCCTGTTTTGTGGGAATATCTGGATGCAGTTCACAGGAGCATGAGGATTCCTTACCAACACCATCCCACAGCAGTGCAAAACTCACCCAGCCAAGCCCTTCCCAGTTTTATTCCAGTGGTAACTGCCAGGCATCAAATTTAATCCCATTTTCCACCTCCTTTTGCTTTTTTTAATCAACAAAACGCTTGGATTTCAAGCAATCTCTGGAAACTCCACCTTCACTCCTCTTTCCTTTTTTCCCCTTTCTCCCAGGACATTCCCTCTGTGGCTGCTGCTCCTTTTACAGGACAACAGCAGGAAAAAGAGGAGAAGAGAAATGAAATGTGTAAAAGCAGCTCCATTCCGGGGTGATCCTGGCAGTGCCACGAGGGATGGCTTGGCAGGCACCACAATTCCCCTCTCTCCGTGTATTTATAATTCCTCTGGTGTTTAAAATCAGTGCTGGGGGTGGAGGAACAACCCCTGCACCCCTTTTCCCAGGATTTAAAAATGGTGTGGAAGAAAGTTCTGGCTGAGAAATGGGTGATGCAAACAGGGAAATTCCCACCTTTCCGTTTTCTGGAATGAAATTCCTCTTTTTGAGTGCAAAGTGCCCAAACTGCCAGGAGTGCTGCTGATTTTCATCCAAAGCTCTGCTGCTTTAAGGTGAGGGAGAAGCCAAAATATTTCCTTTGTGTCACTCTGCCATCACTCCTACCCCAACAATTTCTATTTTTTTCTATTTTTATATTCAAAGTTTACATTTTGTGAAGTGGTTTATGGTGGAGGAGGCCATCATTTACCTCAGGTTTAACTCACTTGGTGGCCATAAAGCTCTTTTTTTCTTACTATTCTCCTTTTCCNGTTTCTTCTTGTAGTTGGCACAAAACCATGGTACCTTTCAGTTTTAGTATATATTAAATAAATAAATAAATATATACATTGTTATTTACTACTCTAAGTTTTCATTCTGTTTTTCCACACATGTGTCAACATTCAAGGTGGAACCCAGATGCCTCTCAGACCAAATTAAATGGGAAAAATAGAAATATTTCTGCAGCCTTAAAGCCAAATTTTTCAGCTGTTACATTTGGGACTTTAAATTATTTTGGCAGCCAAATAATGTCCTGTCACCACAGTAACCACACTCCCCTCACTCCATGGAGAAGTGAAATAAAAAATAAGAGGTTCATGTGAATTATCCATGAACAAAATAAGAACCTGATTCCTTGCAGTCTCCTCCCTTGTGGTCAGGCCAGCCCTGCCCTCATTTTCTCTGGCTGTAATTAATTATAAAAGGTAAGAACAGAGAGGTTCTATACCTGTAATCCACCCAGGGCTAAAAAAAAAGGGTCAGAATTCTATATTTAACAGAATAAAATGAAATTAAAACCAAGCTCAGTGGGCATCTGAGCAGAGTAAAATTATTTACTTGGGATAAATAATGAAGTCATTCACAATTGTAATGTGAATATTTTATTTACATTTATTTTGTTTATGTTTATTGGGCAGTTTAACTGTGCTCTGTCTCAGCCCATGACATTAAATTGGTAACTGTCAGTGGTATCAGCTGATACCAAAGCAGGATTTAATAATTTACATTTAATCCTCTGGAATTTAACAAACTCTCAGGCTGTTGTGGTGCTGGGTTTGTCTGACCTGACAAACTACATAGTGCCACAGCTCATGGTGATTAATGGTAATTAATGGTAATTAACAAACTCTTCAAACTCCTCATTTCCCGCTCCGCTGAGATCTCGTTGTGAAAAAATTCATGGTAATTCACTCAAATTTGCTCCAGGAAATTCCTTCTTTCATGGAATTAAGGTTGGAAAGACCTCCAAGGTGATGGTCACCACTCAACCATGACCTCAAGTGCCACATCCTCACTTTTTCACATTTTTTCAACTTTTTTTCACTTTTTTCCAACACTTCCAGGCTTGCTGACTCCACCACTGCCCTGAGCAGCTGTTCCAGTTCTTGACAGACTTTTCCACGAGGGGAATTTTTCCCTAAAAAATTCCCCCTGCCTCCTCCTGTCAGGGAACTGTGGAAATTTTTTGACTCCTGTGAACAAATTAAGTTTCACCAGAGATCAAAACCTACATCATTCCAAGCCAAAAATATTTTAGATTTATTATTTCTGTAGATCCAGCACCTCATTAATCCTAATCCAACTCCGGGATATTTAAATGCAAACCCCCTGGAATCTTAGCAGGAGAAAGGAGGATCCAAACCATTGAAATCACCACAAATAATTTCAAATTGCTGTTTAAAATTTGTCTTTTTTTTCTTTCTTTCCCAGGAAGAAGCCTCTCTCCAAAGACGTTTCTCCGCAGCACGTCAGGTGCTTCTTTTCCACAGGTAACCTGGAATAATTCCAATTTAATTCCTTGCAATCAACTCCAAAATGCCTTTTTAGGGTTTCTTCCCCACTTTTTAGGGTTTCTTTCCCATCTCTCTGAGGGATGAGTGAGCAGAAACTGTCAGGGGTTGCAAATCTCACAGTGAAATCTCCTTTTTTTCAATCCAGTCCCCCAAATAAATCACAACCCCCCCCGGTTTTTGACTTGGGAGTGCAGCTGAAAATCTCACAGCCACAAGGAGCTGGTCTAAAACAATGAAATTATTACAAGTTTCTCTGAGAGAATTAAAAAGGAGCATTTTTTTGGCAGCTCACAGTCCCTGAGGTGATTTTTTAGCACTAATAATTAGTGTTGGAAGGTCAACACAAAGGTTTTTTTCTGCAGTGGATATCTCTGTTTAAATAAGATTTCTAAAGCTGATTCTTTGTCTTAATTTTATTTTTTAAATTATTTTTTAATAGACTTTATCTTGACTGCCTTTCTCCTCTTCTTCCTCCAAAAATGGGTTAAAAACTCTAAAATCTCAATAAATCTTCTTTGATTGATCTTTTGTGGCTCTCCTGCCTTTCCCCCCTGGTAGAAACCTTCCTAATCCAAATTCTTTTCCTGCCTGCCATGAAAAAAAAATCACAGTGATGGAATTTAAAATAGAAAAGTTCAGCTCATTCCAGCTCCTCCTTCCAGATGTGCTGCTGGGGATTATTCCAGGGGCAGAGTCTGGAGATTCAGTCTGAAAAGAAAAAGAAAGAAAATTATAAAAACCTCCAGAATTAAATTGTCTCTAAAAAAAGCTTATAGGCAGATGCATTTTGCAAATCTTTACTGAAATAAAAGGTTTTTTAAGTAGTTGATTCATTAATTTTAGATTATTTTGAAATGAGGAAAAAAAAAGGAAATCAGTGTTTTCTTTTGCTGGAGGTTTGGGGTTTGATTTGCAGCATAAATTCCTCATCTCAGTTTGCTTTAATTATTGATTTTTTTTTTTTTTTTTTCCCTTTATTCCACAATTTTCACTCCTGGGCTGCAGATTTTGGAGTTAAGCTGTGGGGCAGGTGAGAGAAAAATCCTGTCAGCCCCAATCAGCATTTCCTGAGGAAATCTGGCCCTGAGGGACAGGTGGGAATGGGAGGCAAGAGCAGGCAGACCCCAGTCCCTGCAGGAGTCACGTCCAGAGGTGCCACCAGCAGGAATGGCATCAAATACTCGGGATTCTGAATCCTGGAATGCAGGAATCAGCAGAAAACCTGGAATCAGGCAGCCCAGCCAAGTGTTTGCTGCCTGGGTGTGCTTTGGAGTGTG
>VXBC01000214.1:0-62999 GCA_013399945.1 Ploceus nigricollis
ATAAAAAAATAATAGATTAAAAAATAATAATAGATTAAAAAATCTTTCCCACAGGATGGGAGATACTTCCCTGAATGCCCAGAGAGTATCCCAGGGATAGTTCTGTAATGCTCAGTGCAAATAATTGCTCTCTAAGCTGATGATATTCATGCAGACACAGTGTGAAATACTGCCACTCATCCAGCATGACACAAATATTTTCCTTAGAACACACCATGTGAAAGAGGAAGGCATTTTCACTGGACTCATTTAAACAAATAATTGAACAAAGAATGAACCAAAAACCAGCTCCTGCCTGTTGGGAGTTTGATGCCAGAAGAGTGAAAGGAAAGATGAGAGCTACTTTCATCCCTCAAGCCCTTTCATGTCCTTTGGATGGTATCAGGAACCAATAAAAATAAAAAAAATAACCCTCATAGGTAATAAAGGTGATTCCAGCCATGTTCAACCCAGATGAACATCCATCCCCCAGCTGCATTTACTGGGTAGCAGGAAAGAGTGAAAGCCTGTATTAGGCCTTGAGTACCAGTTTGAATAATTGGCATTAAGATTTGTTGAAATGGAACAATTGGACTGACCCACTTTTGGACTTCAGGTGAGTTTATCTCATGTAAAGAACTATTTTGAGTTTATGATGATGTTTTTACGAGCCTGTCAGCTCACCTTCCCACAGACAAATTCACAGAAAATAATGCACAGTATTAATGCCAGGATCCCCCAACTTGATTTGGCTTCCCCTGATTTCAGCAGCAATCAAAGAAAGCTCCTTTTCCTAATCACCACGTTAATTTTAATATAAACTTTTCATTGTCAGGTTTGTAGGCAGATATCTGCATTTGTCCTAATCAGGGATTCACTTGCAGCCGTAGGTTTAAAACTTCCTCTAGAGTAATCTAAGTACAGAGTTGTCTGTTGGTTATAAAAAAGCCCAAAGCCCCTAAACCTCATTTAAGGGCCTGATGTTGACAAAAACCTGGCTCAGACCCCACTCACATGAGCCAGTCCCAGCTTCTCTGGATAGACCCTGAGCTGCTCAGCTGTGTGCCCTGCAAAGCAAAAAAAACCCCATCATTTAACTGAAATATTGAGAGCTTGCAGGAGAATCTCACTCTCTCAAATAATCACCTTGGGGGATCACTGTTTAATAACAGAGAGCAATCACTGCACACTGCAGATACTGAGAGACCATTTTAAAAAGCCTCACACCTAAAAGCTCAGCTTCCAGACTTTTTTCCTGTGTCATAGCCCTAGCTCACAAAAGTTGCTAGGGGCACTAATGCAAGGGTTTAGAAATGACCCAAAACATAAGCACACAATTTAGCCTGAAGAAAAGCACGGTGTGTTTCCTGAAAGCACATCACACATAAAATATGAGTTGTGGTGCTACACTGGGGGCAGGGATAGAAGAGAGAAGTGCCTGTGAATCTCTCTCTACTTCCCTGAGCATTGTGTGATTAGCTGCCCCCTTTGGACCTAACCTTTATTCCTTTAACAAACCCAGAGTCAATTACAAATCTTGCCTCGCTTTTAAAGTGAAAATACATCAGGACAGGGAAGTGACAGAAAAGCTTTTAGTCTACTTCAGCTGACAACAAAATGTATTTTTGTCCCACTCTCTCTCAGCAAAGGCATTGAAATTCATGTCAGGGGATGGTTTTAGATCCTATTGCACCTGTTAGTTCTGGTGTTTAAACAAATTCTGCATGGTGCTGATGCACCTGGGTGAATATCAGCAAAGGCAGAGCAGAGGAAAGCAAATTCAGCCCCTCATGTAGGAGTTACCTCCCCAGGTTTGGAGGGGGCTGCAGATCATGCAAAATTCTGAACAGTAATACTAATTATTGCACTGACTCTGGCTATTTAGTGCATTATCATAACCTAACAAGGCACTCCTGCTATGATTTACCCTGTAAGCACCTCTCTTCATAGCTGCATTTACTGCTTTGTAAATGCTTCTTATTGCATAGCCATTACCAGTGCCATTAAACTCATTTAACCATGCTCTCACCACTGGAGTTTTACAGAAAGATGGCAGTAGAAGTAGTGTAACTTTTCCTCTTTATTTCTGCAAGGACAGCATTATGGCTAAACATGTATTTATTTGCTCTTTATAACTCCTGAGAAATGTAAGTATTAAATAAATACTGTAAGTATTAAATAAATATATGTTCAAAAACCCAGTTGGCTTCTTCAGTATAATCACTTGATAAAAGTAAGGGTGGAAGAGATTAATATTATTGATTGGTTATAAGCCAGTACACCTTGAGTTAAAAGCTGGCCCTTTTTAATGACAGATAGGAGAACACAAACACTGATTTGAAGGAAAAAAAATAAAAGCTGAAAAAGTTTCTTAGGTGATAATTCTGCTTTCCCTGCTGCAGAAACCTCTGTCAATGTAAAGGCCATACAGAAACAAGGTCAATATTTCTGCTCCCCCCTTTAGCCATAGCACATAAGCTGCTCCACAGTTTCTCCACATTAAACCTTGCAGTGCTTAACCTTCACAAATTCCCAGCTGGAATGCACTCACAACTGATTTATTGCCATTTACTTTGGGAAATCCCAAATACAGCAGAGGCTGCTTTCATCACTTCATGGAAAATGTAAATCCACTTACTGATAATGAATTCCTGTGGCATCCCTTCCTGCACCATCCATGAGCTCTCTCTACCTCCCCTGCCAGCTCTCACTCAAAATATTGCTCCAAGAGCTGGGTTTTTGTGTGAAAATCCTTGTTCCCCATTAGCCTGAACTGAATACTTAGATCAGCTGTGCTTACCCCTTTTGGGGTCAGTAGCACAGGAGTTTTCTTTCAATGTTTAAAAAGAGACTCCAGGTGATGCTGAAAATAAACTGGTCAAAAATGAAAATGAAACTCTTTCCCATCAGGACAATTCACAGAAGCAGAGATGTTGCACTGAAATTCCAAGGGAGGTTGTTCAGACCAGCATGGAATTAGGAAGGAACAATTCACCCACTCAAGAATAACCCTGTTACTCTGGGCATTTCTTGACATGAGAAGGTTGGAAGCCTCAAAAGAGCAAGGGTTGAAATCATTCTCCCACAGGCTGGCACAAGTCTTTATATACTGAGATGTAACAAGAGATTATGTTTGTTCATTAGCATATTCTTAAAATTATGAGTTTTGTTAACACATGAAATTAAAAATATTTCCCAACCTTTATGAAATGGAATTCCTGTTTCCCAAACAAGCCTCAGAAATATGATCTCTCTCCCTTTACTCTGTGCAATGATTTGTTTGAAGAAGCCAGCTCCAGTATTTTCCACACTCAGTGACAGAGGATGTTTAAGCTGCTTTATCTTTGTTGAACAATGCTGCAGATATGAATCCCATCACATTCACTCCCCAGACAAGTTTACACCTCTTAGATTAGAGTGACATTGTGACATTGCTGTAATGCTCTTTTCCCCTTCCTTTTTTACAGTGTTATATTGTTTCAGCAGGAACCCACATCTGAAACTTTCATTGTGGCTTCAATCTGCTGGGCTGGGAATGAAGATGAAATGGGTTTTTGCATACACAAATGCTCTGCAATGCTGATAAGGGGTGATGTGAACAGAATACAGACTAACACAACAGAATTGTGTATTCAGCCTGCCTGGTAAAGGAGATATTTTTCAACAGTCTGTTAAGTAGCAATAAATGATTTGTAAATATCACTCTCAATAGAGTGGGGACTCCTTTCTCCTAATAATCCTGACACACACAAAAACAATTAATAAAAATCTCAAGGAGATTTTTGACAATAATCTGACTCTTGGGAGCCTTCAGAGCCACCTCCTCTGTGTGTCCAGCAAGGACAACAACTTGGGCAAGCCTGTTGGAATTAATAAATCAAACTTTCCCTGGCTTAGATCTCTCCCAGCAATTATGTGGTGGGCTTGGATCTTAATTAGCAGCTCTTCTCTCTTAATCTGAATGGTGTCAGAAGGTCTCTGAGACTGATCCTAACTAGGATGTTTTGAGTTGTCCCCAAACCAGACAGGGCACTCACCAGTCCCTCCCAGATCAGCTGTGAGTGTGCCCAGCCTATAACCTGAAAACGGGAAAACAGAAATCTGCTTCTGCTCCAGCTGTGAATCAGGGGAGAATTCACTTGAATTCAAGAGTGAAAGTGCATTGGGAAACTTCCCTTTACTGACTGCCCTTTCTCACTGCAACACTAAGAACTGCAAAAGCCTTAAAATTCTTTAAATGCCCTTTGGCTTAAAAAGTGAGAAATTCTGTGTGTTGGACAATGGCAACCCGAGTCCTCTGGCTGGAGCTTGTCTGGATTCACTTGGGCAATTCTGCAATGGCATCTGGTCCTTTCTAGAGCTGCACTCTGTCTTGTGGGTGAATGTTGCTCATATATAACTGCATTAATTAGACTTGGAAAGCCTAATTAAGATGAAAAAGAAGGAAGTGAGACACCATCCAGAAGAAGGTGTGTACATGTCACCATCAATTCTCTTTCCCTTCTCATCACCAGGAGAGAGGCTGCTCTGCAGATGGAAAGAACCAGGGACCCAAAGGAGCTCAGAGAGCACAGTGGTGTGGCTTGTAATTAAAAAGCACAATTACATCTGTGAACAAGAGGCCAAATAAAAGCAAGCCATAGATAATCACTGTTGTAAAAACCAGAGTGTCCTTGTGCACAACCCCATCTACTCCTAGAAATGAATTTGTTCCACATTAAAATCTAGTAGAATAATGCATGGCTGCTGCAAATCTGCCAGTGAAATTAAGAGCTTTTTTGGCAAACTAACTAAGAGACTCAGTCCAAAGGTTTAAGGTTTCTGGAGCTGCTTCAGTTGTGTTTCATGCTTGACTTTCTGCAGTCCTCCTGAACTGGCTGAATGCATCACTCTTGTTGTTTTCACCAAGTCAAAGCACTGAGAGAGGATTTTCTATTTCACCCCCCATTCATACCTTGCTGCTCAGATTATGTAATGTGGGTTATCCCAAATGCTTCTTGCTTTTCCCTTTGGAAAGTTTTTTTTTCAGAAAATAATAACAGGCAGATCTTCACTTCTGTAACTTCAGTGTACATCTCTTGCAGCTCAGGTCTTTTTATTATAGTTATCTGGGTTCAAACAGGGTCCAAAGTTTGGGCCAGTCTGAATGCTGATTTTTTTTTATTATTTCTGCAAGTTTCAGCAAAAATCTTGTAGCATCTGCAAAAAGAATCTCAGTTAATTCAGTGCATTTGGAGTTACCTACCCAGTCTTGTCATTTTAATTTTATATATGTTGAGCAAATTTTGATTTAATGGCAAAATGATGATGTTTTTTCTCTGTTCAGGGCAAGTTCCTGAGCAGGGAATGATTTGCACACCTGTAGAAACAGGAGTTCTCTGTATAATAAACTGACTTAAACTGGGTGCATCCCAGTGGAAACTTCTAATTTAATTTTAGCCTCTTAGGACAGCAATGTAGGCATTCTGCTTTTCAGATGAGTATGGAGTGTACTCTGGGATAACAGGTGAGACTATCTTGTAAAGATGAGTAAGAGTAATAAGAAATTTGATTTCAGATAATGCCTGTGGGTGCTACTCCTATCTGTCCAACAACATGGTCCTGCTTAGCAATTTTAAAGCAAAAAACCCATGTGAAGGCTTTATTCCACCTACAGGATGTGATCTGCACAGTGATCCAGAGCAGTTCTCCCAAAGTCATTAGAATTTTAGTACCACAAAACAAAAGTATGGCTTTTTCATAGGTTTGGGGTTTTTATCCCCCCCAGTCCACAGCAAAGTACTTTTTGCCATGGATAGAAAGAAGGCAATTGAGGTTCTCTTTTCACATTAAATAGAAATAATTTGTTCTATGCACAGGGAAAAAAAAAACTAGAGAACCAAATTAGAAAAAGCAAGAAAATCTGAATGAATCAGCACAAATGCTCTATTCCCAACCCAGTGCCTGAGGTTTGCATTCACTGTGGGGACATTTTGCTGGTTCCCAGTCTCGTGGTTTCAGGATATCCCTGCTGTGTTTGATTTGATATTGTCCTCCTGTTCTAGTCTAACCACGTTTGTTATTAAATATGGCACTTGCAGTGTTATTTGAGAGAGGAATGGGACCAGGGGAAGGGACCTGTTGGGTTTAGCTGGGTAACAATTACAGAACTGCAGCCTTGCAGACTGACACTGTCCCTTTGCCTGGAGGAAAGCTGAAGAGCATTATTTTGGTTAATTGAAGGAGGCTGCTCCATTCTAACAGCATCAGTAATGACTCTATCAGTAACACTGTTTCTTTAGGGCTTTCTTTTTGTGTGATGCTCTACACGGTTTATTAACGAGAATAACTTGCTAAATTATATTCTTCTCAAAAAAAATGATAACAAGCAGATGTACAAACCCACATTCATGTGTTGTTTTATTGGTGCATTACAACATTACATTTCCTTCACATTGAGAAAGCATGAGATTAAAATACATCGATCCACAAAAATGCCTTCCCTACGCTGACTTTGCACTGGTGATTGTGGCACCCACAGATCCCTCCACAAGTTTCATTCCATTAAGTCTTTCATAATTTTAATTACATTTTAATCAAACCTTTTACATTGTCTACTTTATGACTCTCGATTTAATTATTCCCATTAAAACGTGTTATTCTTTACTGCTTTTCCGAGGTCACCAATTACTCCTGCAATTTCAGTTTTTATGCTGTATTACACTTCATGTTCCAATCCTTTAACAGCCACTACTCACTTGAGGGCTGGATGAGCTTTTCCTCATCCCAAAGACAGCCTGCCTGTACCAAAAGCCATTAAAATACTGAGAATGTGTACAGCACAGTTAGAAGGCCCCACTCCATTTTGAGGATAAGCCAGATCTATATAAAAACATGCAAAATGCTCTATGCATCAGTATTAAACTTCTAATTTCGATTGAAGATTTATTATTTTTTTAACATTTGCATATAACCTGGAAGACTAGGGTTCCTGCTGAAAGAAAGAGCTAATGGCTAAGCCTTACCCTGGCTCTGGGGCTTTCAGTAATCCTCCCACATGAAGTAATAGAAAACTATATTTGTTACAGAATTCTGTAGGATGGTTTAAAAACTTCATAGGAAGATTAATCCTCCATTGAACTCTGTGGATTTCTAGAATAAGATCTCAACCACACCAGAGGAGTGTTCTGTCAAATCCAGTGCAAATGCCAAGTAATTTTGCTTTGCTGATGCTGGTATTGTGAATTACTGTATATTCATCAGGAAAACCACACCTAAGTTCAACTGTCTCTGTTGTAGAGCTCACAATTCTGTAACTGTAAGTGAAACATCCTCCCTCTGACTCAGTTAAACTGTACCAGCTTTGCAAGGCCTGATTTCTACAGAACCTCCCGGGTTCATTCCTGTTACCTTCTGTTCCTTAGTGTCACTTCCTATTCATAGCCATTTCCAAATATCATATAAATTTATACACAGCAAGGTTGCATCCTCTTGTACACAGTTATTAGGTTTATTTTTAATGGGACCCTAATTTACTTGCTTTTTATAAAAATTCAAGTGTTGCCAATCAGGAAGCAGCTCTTCTCAAAAAAAAAAAAATCTACAAAGCTTAGCTTTGAGGAAAGTAAATGACAAGCCTTACATAAAGACATTGAGCTGTTTGAATCACAAAATGTCTACGAGGCCGATGCATATTCCAACAGGAACACAGAAATTATAATCATGGCAGCAGTCTCCTCCAGTCTGAAGCACCGTAATTGTGGTTGTTGATCAACATTATCTTGATTGCTCCAAGAAATGTTCAACTGCCAGGGTGTGGTCTGGAATATTTTGCCTGCATTTTTCACAGGATACCTAAGGAGAAAAAACCTGGAATCTGACATTTTGCCATCCAAAGGTACACCATCTCACAGGAATGTGATGTATACTGCATAGTGCATACCTAACAAAAAGAATCCTTCTGATAATAAATTAACTTAGGTCACACACTTGCCAACCTTCTCCATACCAAATGTGGCTTGATTCAGGTGAGTTCCAATTCAGGTACCAAGCCAACCTTGGCAAGCACCATGCCCAAGAGCATGGTGAGCTGAAAATGTGGGATGGGATTGGTGGAAAACTGTCTCCAGCCTTCCTCTGGGTATATTACAGTGCTGGAAACCACCACAAGCATTCGTGGTTGTGTGCCCGAAGTCACGAATGAGAACCTTTGCATTTCCTCAGGTCACCAATGCTGCAGTGAGTCACGACACAAGAATGAATGTTACACAACGAGATCCATAGAAAACTTTGTGTTTCTTTATCCTCCCAGTTTTAGGGGGTTTTAAACACCTGTTTGAAAGACTTCAGCTTGTTAAATGCAATGGGTGTTCTTTTCTTTTGAATTTGTTTCGACAGTAAATACTGCAAGAGTTCTCAAAAATTGCTGGTGGTGCAACACCAAGTTCCTAATCCATCCTGTATGTTGTTCTTAGTTGGTAATTTTAACAGCATGGAGTTTCTTGAATGTGAGAATCATCCTGTGGAACTACTAATGCACAAGGCTTGGCTCTCACAAGCATTTCACCAGGCACACCTTTTGCCTTCTTAGTCATTAGTAGCTCAGAATGACCTTGGCAAAACTTGACAGTTAGTACAAAGCTCCACCAGCATGTGGAGATTTTTGTTAATGTCAGAAGGCAGCAAGATAAACAGAAGGATGATGCTCTAAATTATCAAATTACAGGTGTTGGACACCTGATGACAAGTGCTCTGTGTACTCGCCACCCATCGAAATCAATGAGTGCTGAAGATGACCAGAACTTTGTAGAAGACACTTGGTACTTCAGAAAATCTGTTTCCAGATCTAGTATATGCTCAACCACATCTCAAAATTACTCTCTTAACCATTCTCCACACGAGATTGTTTTTATTAATGTTCTTTCCCCTTCCCTCGAGTAGTTCTACCTGTTTGCAGTAGACTGAAAACAGATAATTCAGCAAGTCAGTACGAACTGAAAATTTAACTTTAAGAGTATGATGGTATCACGGCATTAAAAATAAAATATTTAAATTCCCTTTATAAAAAGGAAAGAAACAAAAGGAAAAATGTACATTAAGAACCACTGTTAAGAGACCAGTTTGGAGGAAATGTGAGAAGGCTAAAAGTTCATTCTGCACATTTCTCAAAGTCATACGGGACCTTCAGTTATCCCCTCCAGGGGCAGCCCAGTGGCATTGTCTGCTGTGGGTCTCTCTTCTTTCTTCACTGAGTTCTGATCCAGCAGGCTGACATAAGATTTGTGACAGGCTGTGTTACCCAAAGGAGGGTAGTGCTGTCTGTAGCAAATATAAGCAAAAATGAGGCCAATGATCCCTCCAACAAAAGCATCTGGAGGAAAAAAGAAACAAAACCAGAAGCAGGTTACAAGGGGAAGGACAGCCAGGAGTGAAAACTGCAAATAAAAGACATTTGGTTGACGTGAAAGTGTTTGACACAGAAAATGTGAATTTTGAATTTTCCTAAAGAATTTGGAACCAAATACCACAATTACACCAGACACATAAAATCCATCCTTGGGGACTTGTGTAACATTTTGAACACCCAAACTGTAGATGGTTGGCTAAGTTTTGGGAGATGAACACTGGGAATAGAACAGCCTCCACAGGGTATCAAACACCCCTGATGCTGCAGATCACAGATGACCACTTGTGGGTGGGCAACCCATGGATCTTCACCCATTTAAAAAAAGCAGACTGCCAAGAACAATTTCAAGCTGGATGATTCTTATCAAAAGCATCTGAAAATTCAAAGACTAATCATGCCTGTTAACTGATTTAACACCTTTTTTACATCTTTCTTTGATGTTTTTTACTATCCCATACTCCTATCAGAAAATAAAGTAAGATAAGTAAGGCTATTGGACGAGATATTTGGAATTTTAAATTTTCTGTGGAGGATTCCTTCTGTTTCTGGTTCTGCCTCTTACTAAAATACTCACCTCATCTTGTGTTTCATTTACAATCAACAAGAGAAAAATTTCACTGGAAATACACACTCTGTGAAAGCCTTAGATTTAACATGAAGAATAATGAAGTGAGACAAAAGGCACTGGTTAAAATATGACCTGACAGCACATTTTATTTTAACAAGACTGATTCAGCACCACATCATCTGTGTATACCTGTGTTTCCTTTCTTTCCATTTCAAAAAACCCAAGGTGTAATAAAAATGGTGAATCATTGAGTTTACTGGCAAAGAAGGGTAAATCAATACAAATTATTTTTGTCTAAAGTCCTTAAATACAGATTAAATATCCTGGTTTGGAACTGTGATTTTTATTAGAACAAAGGCCATGTGGTTCAATTTTCAATGCATAATAGATGGTTTGTAATCATCAGAGGAGTGAGATGCCTTTTATCAGGAATGGCTGCGGCAAGAAAACCTGAAAAATTTAATCCTGAGGTGGATAAATTTAAGAAATATGACTGTAAGTCACATTTGAGGAATAGGACTACGTGGAATGACCCAGGAGATGCCTTCCAAACCTATGTTCTCTTCCTCCACACAAAAGGACATAATGAATCTATCACAAATTAATGTAACAGGGCCTCAAACTGGAATTTAAAAGCTGATTGTGTGCAGACAGTAACTTATCCTACCCACGCTGGAAGCTGACTGATTTCATCAGCCTGGCTCTACCAAACTATAATGGTATTAAAGGTACTGAGGGCAAGAATTTTCACTGTACAGCATCAATCAACCTGTAAAAACTTAGTTATTGTGACAAGATTAATTTTCTATAAACCTGCGTTGGGTGCAATTCTCAGATTATCCTACTTTGACTGAAAAGTGTTCCAGCTGCTTTTTTATTTTGTTTAACACTCAGCCTATGACTATTTAAATTATTATTTTTAATCATGGAGAAACACCAGATTTTTGCCAGTCCTCTTTAAGTTCCCTGAGATTTTAAGGCTTGCTGAAAATTTGCCCAGATTATTTCTTTCAAAACCTTTACACAAATTATGCAACTCTGGACCTCAGCTTGGGCACCACAGTAAGACAAATTCACTACATGATTTATGCCAAAGGTTTCTATCTTACTGACCTTGCTTGACTGGGGTTAATAAGCAAAAACACAGCTTTTTTAACTTCTGTTTTTGAAAAAAACAATTCTGTCTTTTGTTTGTTTTCATGGTAGAAATAACTTTCCTCTTTTTATTTTTTCCTTTTTTTTCCCTTTGTCCATAAAAGAAAAAGAATATTCTTTCATTCTCAGTATTTAACTTTACTTTTTTACATACAAAATTCTCCCTTATTCCATGAGTAAATTAACATTTTCAGAATTATAAGCCTGTAGAGGGACTTATATATTGGGAATTGATATATTCAGGAATTCAGGATTCACAGTAAAATATCCTAATATTCACTAATACCAATACCAAGGCCTTGAATATCACTCTCTCCAGCCAAATTGAAGGGAGCTCATAAAGTTCTCATAATATTAATGTTGTAAGCACACTCAATGGATTTTTAATAGAGGGACACTCCATTCCATCTTTCACCTGCTCTGTGCTAAGTCTTGGACTCAACACTAATGGTCCTTATCCATTTCCCACAGCATAGTAAAGGCTCCATCACAAATCCACCATAAATAATTTACCACAATTAGCTGACTCTGCTGAGCAGAAAAGCCAGGCCTGAGGTTCTGTGCTGTGCCCAGAGTGAGCAGTCTCTCCCTTGGGAGCAAAGTTCTTCCAGGGGAAAGCAGAGGTCACCTGCAGGATAATGTCTGCCAGCACTGCCCTTGGGAAAAGATGAGTTTGTGTTGCAGTAAGGTAGAAAAATCATCGAGAAAAGCTTTATAAAATCAAGTCTGCTCTCCTGGAATCAGTGGCTGGCCTTGTCAAAGCTAGCACTTTGCAAGTTCCCATGTGAAAGCAATCCTGTTGGGAGCAATTTGTTAACATAACAATCTATTCCTGGGTAAAAAAATAACTTGTACCTGCATAAACTGTTTTTGCACTGTTAGATAGAAAAATGAAAACTGTCTTTCACAACCAGCTTCTCTGCATGTAGACACTGAGAATTTGAGTGACCAATCAATGCAGAATAACAACTTGTTACTAACCAATAAAGGTAATTGGCAAGAAAACTACTAACCAATTACAGTCCCAAGTCTGCAAAACTGTATAAAAAGAAGTTATGTGAATAAAGAGTGGGCCTTTTTCCACCATGAAGAAAAAGGAGTCCTGTGTAATTTATTCCCATAAGTTTGCAGCTCCATCTCCTTAAAATTCCAAGGCAGAATAGGAGCAGCTGTGATGAACTGAGTCCCAACCCCCTGGGTGCAGTTTTCCTCCACCATGTACAAAGCACACCATCATCACCTGCTCACAGCACACCTTTAAGCCCATCAATAATTCTGGCAAGGGACAGTTCACACTGCAAACACCTGTTCCAAACTCAAGAATAAACCTGTACTCTCCACATTTCTTCCCACTCCTCCTTTTCTCTTTAACAGGGAGCTCAAGCCAAGTGCCAAATGTTTTCTGTGCCTCCTGCCAGCCTGGCGAGGCAGCACCTCATGCTCAGCAGGTTTGTGCTGGAGGCTCTCTCCAGCCCCAGTGTCACTGAAAAAAAGAGAGAAATGGGTCCTGAAACAAGACAAGGCTCTGCTGGAATCCAAGAGGCTCCTCAGGGAACATGTCAAGGCTAATGGCTGGTGATTAAGCAGCTGCAGGAGCACAGCAGGGTGAGGGAAAGCATGGCTGAGATTGGTTCTGCTGCTGGGTGAGATGAGAAGGTGCTCAGGGGGGACAGAGCAATGCAGCAATTAATTGAAATTATGTGAGGAACCAACAGAATGATGTGTCTTTGTACTGGGATTTGGGGCCAGGTTTTGGTAGCAGAGGGAGCTGCAGGGGTGGCTTCTGTGAGAATCTGCCAGAAGCTTCTCCATGTGCAACAGAGCCAGCACCAAGCAGCTCCAGGATGGAGCTGTCACTGGCCAAGGCTGGGCACAGCAGGGATGTGGGAGCACCTCTGGGATAACAGATGTAAAAATTGGGGAAAAAATCTGGACAACTGCAATGGCAGCTGGAGAGAGGAGTGAGAACATGTGAGAGAAACAGCCCTGCTGACACCCAGGTCAGTGAGGAAGGAGGGGCAGGAGCTGCTCCAGGCACCTTGACAGCAACTGCTGAGTGATCTCTCCCTCAACTTATCTCAACTTGTGAACCTTTCACTGTATTTTCTCTCACCCCTCCAGCTGAGGAGGGGAGTGACAGACCTTGTGTCCAGCCAGGGTCAACCCACCACAGTGCTGGAAAACAGGAAACAGCATGTAACCAGTATGAAACTGAAATTTTAGATAATTGAAAGGAGCACTCGGGACCTTGAGGGGAGATCAATTTGCACGGCCAGCAGTACAGTACTAGCAATACCACAGAAAGCCAAGATGACCTACATAACAGCATCAGAAATACCATGCATGATATTTCTTATAGGAATACAGGGACAAATAGGGAAAAAGTAATTACAGGCTGGTTTACTTAGCAGAAGAATGAGTAAAAGCAAGGAAGCTACAAGGGTGGCCATAAAGAAAGTCAAGAAATGGGTAAAGAAATAATTGATGGCAGGGTTTTCTGAATTGTCACATGAGTGTGTAATTGATAAATAGCACAGCCTTCTCCATCAGTTACAGAATTTGAAGGACTCTGAGACAACTGTGACAGATGCAGGGACCTGATGGGTGTTGTACTCCAGACGTGCCTGCTGTGAGGGAGGAGAGGATGCTGTGGCAGAGGCCTGAAGCTCTGAAGGTCACTGCTAGCTAATCCAGCCTTGCTAGGAAACCCCAGCATCAATCCAGGAGCAAGGAAAATCTATAGCACACCATGGTGTTTTAACTCACACCAGGTACTGAAACAAAAAAATCAAAGAAACACATGGCTAACTGAGAAAAAAGAAGAGTAGGACAAAAGGGCACGTTCATGTCTCACCTTGCCAGTGGTGTTTGTAGTCACACATGCGTGACAGGGCGATCATCATGGCACAGTAGAGGGGCAGGATTGCAGCACAGAGCCTCCAGCTCTTCCCGCGGCCGCTCTCCGTGAAGCAGTGCAGCTTCCCAGCCAGGTAGAAGGTGGTGAAGCCAAGGCCTGAAAATGCAACTGATAAAGCAGAGCACATCACTACAGTAAACTGTAATTAGCACTGGTTTGGTTAGTTGGTTGTTTTTTGGTTTTTTTTTAATTAAAGCAGTCATGATCTCCCAAACTTTAAAAAAAATCAGATTTTTGGGGAAGTGAATGAGAAAAGACATTCTCCAGCAAGATCCATGACATACATATACTCTCCACAGCAGTGGTGTCACCTATGGAGCAATGCAAGCAACCAGGCAAGGGAACACTCAGAAGCAATTTGATTTTTTTCTAATATATAATACTCAGCTTTCACATAATCTGACATGTCTGCAAACACTGTGTTGCCTCTAGACATTACCTATCCCACAGAAATTTAAATTTTTTCTTCCTTCAGCAATTTACCTTTTTCCTCTGGGGGAGACATCAGACACTAAATTAAACATTTAAGCAATTTTTTAACTTGAATCACAAAAGCTTTTTCATGCTTCAACCTTCAGCACATCTTTCCTGATTTTAGACCTATGCTAAAATGTTAAGGTTCAAAGCAGAAAAGGATTCAGACAGTTTGAACTGTAATTGAATTACATTTAAATGAGATTTTTAGGTTCCATTACCCAGTTTCTATAGAATATGCACAAGTGGCAGTGACAAGAGAATTCAGGCACCAAGTTTCTGCACTGATCTTTGCTTTTACAGCTTTTACACCTTCCAGAGAGACAATGGACAAGGAATGGACTTGGTTGCATCATTTCATCTTCCAGATGAGTAAATGGAGTGATCAAAGTGAAATGTCTTGCAACATCAAATGCAATCCTCAAGCAAAAATTTTCCCACTCCAAAAATATGTTTGTCTTCATATTTCTACTTTTCACCTCGGGTTATTATTTTTTAGGTGAACTGAAATCTGAAGGCAGCAATCCCAGGCAGAAGAATCAATTTCTTTGTGGTTTCATTTTCAGGCAATCTAAAATGCCCAGCAATTTAGAGGGCTTAAAGGAACATTGCCCTCTAAAAAGTAGGTGTTCAGTTCAAACAGACTCATATTTAGGATTACTAGCATTTACCAGGCAATTTTACCAGCAATTGTCAGCGTGGTGCACAGCAGCAGCAGATTTAGCTAAAAGGACTTTAGAGAAGATCTGGTGACATTTTAAAAATACTGTTTCCCCCAAATTTGTGGGGTTCTTTTCAGGGTCTGCCACATTTCCAGAAGGAGATGCTCATGGAAGAACATGGAAATTCAGCAGGATCTATATTTGTAATAAACACAAAGGCTGATCTTGCCTTTTGTTCCTCTACTAAAAGGCAGAAAGAAGAGAGTCACAAACACTCCTCTAGAGGAACCCACACCTAATATAAGAGGGAAAATAAATATATAATACTCTAATAATATATTAATATATAACACTAATATTGTGGCTGTAGAACTAAGGTTGTGCAGAGAAGCCTTACACTGCAGAATTTCAGATTGACTTCCCTTACCCTGGTGTGTGCAAATCCAGAAGGAGCTGCTTGACCCAACAGTCCCAGTGCATGCAGAGTCAGCAGCAAAACCCATGGAATTAACACCAAAATGTTCTGGGATGAGGGATATCCATTATAAAAGTAACTGCAGAATTCAAGACAGCTCAATTGCTGTGCACCCCATGCAGGCAGCTTTGCTTGATGGCTCTGTTTTGAAGATGTCAGTCAAGAACATTAAGAAAAACAATTCACTCTTCAAAAATCCTGGGCCTAAAGGTGATATTTACACTGAAGAATTGGTCCATCAGTAGAGTGTATTTGAGCACTTTTTCCCCCACCAGCTGGAGTCAATACATCACTGCAGCATGAAGGAAATGCAAATACACACATGCCCTGAAGGGTCACACCCTGCCTCCTCTCCTAGTAAAAGTTATTAAGAAGAAAAATCCCAAAGATTCAGCAGAGCAATACAAAACCACTTCTAAGCTGCCTTCTTCCAGAAAATAAATCAAACTCTCTTTATATAAAGAAGGGAAAAGCAATATAAAATACCAACCAGCCCTTTTTGGAGACGTTGGTGTAAATGAATAGAAGAAAATCAGTCTCATTTAGTTTAAAACATCATTAACACAAGAAACATGTTGATACAAATTTCAGACACAAAAATTCAATTGATTTTAAATGTTGTAGGAGGAGAAAGGAATGGAGAAATGAGATATTTTTACCATTGGAGTAGCTAACTCAAACCAAAGTCCTGATGCCACAAGTTGCTGAACTCATGAAAAACTCTCATGAGACAAGCCACAGGTTCTGTCATGGCTTGTTAAAATGCTTTAAAATGCATTATCATTATTTGAATAAATAAAAATATGATAAACTCAATTGTTCAGTTTGTTTCTATGATGTTATTTTTTAAAAAATTAGTTCAGAAGGAATAAGGAGGATGACAGCATCTGGAGACACCACAGATCCCATCCTGACACCTGATTCCCTCCAGACAGGGAATTTAGGTGAGCTGAAAAACCTGTCTGTACAGACCAAACCAATTACCAAGCTGGAATGCATAAGGTGAGAAACTGTAAACAAGAATCTGATCTAAAGCACCCCAAATAAATTATTCATTTAAAAATGTAATTGCTTTTGTGAGTGTTCTTCTGAAATTTAAACTAGCCCAGGAGGATCTTCAGCCTCTCAAGGTTTAATGGATGCTTTGCTAAGCACACAATAAATGACTTTTTTACATTAAGCAGCTTTTTAACTAAAGAAAACCCCTCAACTTACTTAAGTGACATCAAATTATAAAACAACCATGTGAATGGCCCTCATAAGGCTCAGGTAAAATGATCCATCCCTTTGTCTGCAATGCTTTATTTTTCCAGTGATTACTGTACATTTCCCAAGTGCAAACACAGACTATTCATCACTGGAATTGCTTAGCAGCCTACTGAGGAATTCCAGCAGCTAGGGCTACTGCTGAATGTTTTCAGTTTCACACTGTTCAAAGACTGAAATATTTATCTTTCTTGAAGGAGAAAGTACGATACCAAATGAGTGCATAAATTTTAATGCTGAAATTCAATTCAAAGAGCATTTTATAGAAGTACAAGTCCCAAAGAATGTTATGAGCTTATTATCACAAAATATTTTTTAAACTTTTTTTCCAAGTGGGACAGTCAATCACCTTCCCTTTGGCTTAGCTTTATCAATTTATTTTCACAGAGAAAGACAATTCAGAAGAAGCAACATGAAAAGCACATCGCAAACTACAAATGTATGCAGGGACTTGGGAAATAGAAAAAATATGTTGGAGACAGAGACATGTTATAACAAAAATAGACTTCTATTATCTGAAAAGCAAGAACATTAGTCATTAGATTGTTTTTGCACCACTGTCACAGTGAATTCTTATGAACTTTTTTGGTGACATGTTTTTTTATGTACCTTTCCAGATACCTCATCTCACCTGAAATCCTAAGGTGGCCTCAGGATGCATCTCATTGCCACCAAAAAATGAGAGTTAAGTTTTGATTTGTTCAGTTCATGACACCTTTTACAAAAGTCCTAAAAGCAACCTGTTCCACAGCCTACTTTTCCATTTCTGTAGGTAGAACCTTGAAAAAAATTCCCCTTCTCTGAGAACATAGTAAAGAGAACATTAAACCAGCTCAGATCCTGGAATTACTTTTAATAATTTCTCTTTTTAAGCACAGCCTAGGCACAAGCCTTAGATCACTGCCTCTTCAGCTCTAATACAAATTATGGCCATGGGGGCATTTATGAGATATTTAACAACAAATAATCCCTACCAAGAGCAATTTTTTCTTTTCCAGGTCAACACTGGGAGATATCAAATTCCAACCAATGGATCAGGGTAACTTCTTGCTTTCCTGTTTTTCTGTAATTACATCATCAGTAGTACCCTGGATAAGGATCACATCCTGCTCAACCTCTTGTCATGCATCACTTTCAGGGATGTGCACATAATTTAAAACTTACTTGAAGGAAACTGGCCCAAGCATACAGATTATCATGCAAAATACAGTTAGAAGACAGGCTGAAGAGTTTCTCCATGGATAAAAAAATTTTACAGTGGAGGATCAGAATGCTTCTGTCAAACTCATGGTCAGCAGCGTCAAGGAGTTTACTGGAATATACCAGTTTTAGTACTGCAAATAATCCCCTTAAATACTTCAAAAAGGAACTGTGGAAGCCCCAGGACTATGCCCAGCCTGAGCAGGAAGGGTTATATAGAAAACCACTGCTTCTCTTTTCATGGTGTGACACACAGCAGGAACAGGGAAATGTTATTTATTCCTGCAGCACTGCAAAGTGCAAAGCAATGCAGTCTGATCTATCCCCCATCTGCAAGAGGAACTTTTTATTTGGGTTTTAGGGAGAGAAGTAGAGTTTGGACAGGGAGAAGGCAAATGACTTTGAGCCTTTTTCACCCCCACTTTCAAAGTGGACCAGGACACCAAGGAGGAAGTGGCTGCACAGCAGCACTGTACTGTCACTGAATTCACTGGGCTCCAAACTTGCCAAAAACTCACTTGAGAGAGACTTTTAAATAACTCTCTTGGAAAAATCAGGGACTGGAAAACTGGGCACCTTCATTCCCACTTTAGTCTAGAATGAAGTTTGCTAGCTGAAGAGAGCAAAACTAGAGTTGCTTTCCGTCCTGGAGTACACAGAAGATTCGGGATTAATACCTTTAAACATACAAAGATAAAGGAGAAAATATCATTTTTCAAAGTGCTAAATAACTGAGTTGTTCAGGATGGAGAAGAGAAGGCTCTAGGGCAACCTGGTCTAGTGGGAGGTGTCCCTGTCCATGGCAGGGGGTGGAACTGGGTGATCTTTAAGGTCCCTTCCAACCCAAATCCCACAGTGACCCTACATCCTTTGTGTAAAATTCAGAGAACATGTTGGCCAGGTATAGATATACTGGATAAATCCCAGTGAGGAACCACTGTTACACACCTCCAGGATTCCTGTATTAAAAACTCCCTTCTTTTTTTTTTTTAATTCAGAAAAAAAGGAAAATCTTTTTGAGGTATACACGTAATCTGAACCTCAAACAGGCTCGAAAGAGTTGATTTATTATTAAGGCAGAAAAACTAAACGTGAAGGAGTTCATTTCACAAGCCCCTCATGAATTCCAACAGCCCTTGTTGTTGAGTATTCACAGGTAATTATGTCAGAGAAGAGGTAGAAGCATTAAACATAACCATTCCTGAGTATACTTAGAATTTGAATTAAGAAGCCAATAAACCCCACAGGACCTTTTTTTTTTCCTTGCTTATCTAAGAAATCCATTTCATATTTCCCTGGATTCTTTTATAAAAGGATGAAATATTTCAGTGAGACAGTGCCATACAGCTGTTAATTAAGAGATTTATCTTGAAAATAGGGGAGTAGCAGCAATTACTGCCAAAAACCTGTGGCTTGTAGCTCATTTGTTACTTAAAATGTTCATTTTCAAGTGAAGGAAATATGATTATCCTCCATGAATTGCTAGCTAAAGACAATTAACAGTTCAAATTTAGATACCCAACTATAATTACAAGTGCTGAGGTAATATTTTATAAAAATTATCACAGGATAGCAAACATTTCTATTGAAATTCAATAATTTCTCCACTCTAAAGCACATAAATCACCTTAATTTTTGAAACAAATGGATGTCTTTTAACATGTAAAAATATTTTCGTTCTTACAAGTGACTAATTTTAATTATTTAGTGGAAAAGGGTTGGAGGAACCACCTGTCCTTTCATTCTAATGACATCATATTTCCCAGACACCTTTTTTCTTTGTAGTGACACAGCAAGAAGCACCACAAATGCTGTGTTAATTTAATTAGTGCTTCATCAGGCAAGTCTAGAGCATAAATTATATAATCAGCTTTAATATCTCTGATGATGTACAGTGGCAAAGTGGAGCAGTCAATTGTGAAGAGATAGAGACAATAAAATATTAACAACCAGCCAGTGCTGGGATGTTTTGGGAGTTGTTGTAGAGCCTTTACCTGGCTAAGAAGAGAATCCACACCCAGGCTGCTGTCACAGAATTCATAATTGGTTCAGACAAGCAAAAAAACCAAGAGATTTCTGTCTTCTTCTCCCAAAACCAAGGAAGGGGACTAGATAGAAACCTAATTTAGGAGTAATCCTGAGAATGCTTTCAGCCCAAATAAGCAGAGTCCAGCTGGGGGGAATGGGATCAATGCAGGACTGGTCTGTGAACCAGTTATCAGGACTACAACTGGTAGAGGGAAATTCCCATTTCCAAGGAAGACCACAGAACAACACATAGAATCAAGGCCAGATCCATGGATATTCACATCCAAATTATTCTCCTGCTCCTCGTATTTAACTCCTACCCATCACCTGCCCTGCTGCAAGAGGCATTCTCTGCATACACTGATATTTTTCATTGAGATTCCAGCCTCCTTGCAATACCAAACAATACCAGAAAGTGATATCATATCCTATTGTTTACAGCATAAATATATTTTAAACATTGCCTATTGACTTTTTTGATATTTACATCAACTAATAGTTCAATTTGTTCAGACAGGATCTTCCTGTGCTCATCCACACAAACTTAGTGATTTCAAGCAAGTAATGAAGGCAGAGAGAGCAGGGAACATGGAGAATAGAACAGAATATTTCAGTTGGAAGGGACCAACAATAATCATCTATTCCTACTGCCTGACCACTGCAGGGCTGAAAAAGCTAAAAAAAAATTTAATTAATTATTTTTAAATTATTTAATTATAGTTAATTATTTTTAAATTATTTTTTAATTTTAAAAAGTTACCAAAAAGCTAAAGCAAATTATTAAGAGCAGTGTCCAAATGCCTCTTAAAGAGTGACAGGCTTGGGAAACACTGCCCAGCTCTCTGGGAAGCCTCATCCAGTGTTGGACCACTCCCATGGTAAAGACATTATTCTGATATTGAGTCTGAACCTCCCCTGGCACAGCTTCTAATCATTCCCACGTGGAGCCCAGGGTGAAGAGACCAGCAAAGACAGGTTAATAAAATGAAGAATAAAATAGCTTATCATATGGTAGGGAACTTCTTGCAGGACTGAGCAAGTGATGTTTCAAATATTTTGTGATGTTGAAATATTTTAAAATAAGACTTAATACAACTCAGCAGTCATACTAAATCATATTTAGTCCCAGGTGTCTGTGGAAAGGCTTTGATAGCCTAAACATCGGGTCAATCATTCTGATTTCTATTTTTTGATTAATTCCCTCAGTAAAATCATCCAGCGATTTCTTCCTTCCCCCCACCTTCCCTGTGAGTGATATTTAAAAAAAAAATACTTGCCATGCTATTTCATTCACAAATCCAACTTGCATTGCTTTCCAACATGATTAGAAACCCTCAATATAATCATTCTCCAAAAGTTCCCCCTTGCTTATATAAAATGTAAGAACCAGACTGAGAGACTTCCAAACCCACTGTCTTAATTCAGGTTGAAACAAAGGAAAATTGAAAGTCTCAACAAAAAAAACCACCAGTCAAATCAGTCTTGTTTTCAACAAAGCAGTATTAGTTTTAAAAGTATTTTGCATAAATAATTGTCATGTAGGTTTTGTTTGAGAAAACACTGATGTCATTGTTTGCTCAGTCTTCTGCAGAAGGAAGGGGAAATAAATTACCTGCAATAACTTGTGTTTTCTATGTGGAACTGACAGCATTAGCAAAACCCAAATGAGGCTTTTGCAGGTGCTCTTTTTCTCTTTCTGGCATAAATAGTATACTTGATTTCCTGCATTTATCTCATAGCTTTTATCTCAAGAGCCTTTTAATATCCCCTTGCTTTCAAGAGACCTAAATTAATGTTTTCAGAAAATGTTATGACTGAGATTTCTGCCGTTTGATAAATCAGTCAGCCACCTCCAAAGGAAGCTGCCTGGCATTTTCAGTTTATCGTTCAATTTCAAGGGTTTTATTGAGTTATTTTTCTTTTGCTTATAGCACAATTGTAGTTGGTACTCCTGATTTCAATGAAATTATTCTGTATTCAGAGTTATTTGCATTAGAAGAACATGATCTTGTGTGAGTCAGGTCTATCCCTTTTGCTGCTCAAAGGGGATTTGAGGGTGCAAGCAGGATTTGGAGACTGATCACAACTAATTCTTTTAGGGTGGAAAAGACCCAGCCCAACTTACAACTACTGAGTGCTCAGTAGGGAGTTTTACAGTCCTCATGGACACAGAATATTTGGGTTTACTTGCAAGTAGCTCTAATACAGGTAGAACATTCTCCTGCATATTCTGATTTATAAGCTGCAATGGCAGTTTCAATGAATCTCAATATTTGCCAGCACTGTTGTGAGAGTTCTTCCTTAAAGATGGTCAGAAAGTGATGTGCCAGCCTCCCCTGAGTTCACAGCCTTCCATTTGCAAATCAAACTTGGGCTTTCTGACCCATTTCACTCCAGAGTAGAGCTGTCACCACAGTTCACAGATGGAAATTGATCTTTGGGTCTCCGGTGTGACTCAGGGGCCGTTGAACAGAAAAGGTCAGGCAGAAGAACAATGGTCTTTATTTCAGACACAGCTGAAATCTACAGCAGCACAACAAAGCCTTCTGCAGCCTGTGAAACCAACACCTTAACCTTAGCTTACAAATTTTGCCTAAAAAGCTAAAGTTAAGCAAAAAGAAAGGAAGAATTAGACTGAAAAGTAATTAAGCTCCTTTCCTGCACAGATGAAAGCAAACTGAACAGATATAATAACCAAGAAACAGCAATACAATAACCAATAACCAGCAGGAGCTGCTGGGAAAACTGGTTTATTGGAGCTCAGATCAGAGATTTACTTACACTTGCAGCTCACTTTTTTAACTTCAGCTTTTTACATATTTCCATTTTGCCTGTAAGTGTAAACTATAGCTCGAAAGGCAAAGAAAATAATTTTCTTCTTCACTTCTAAAGAGCCATTACTTTCTCAAACATATCAAGAAAACTTCGTTCATGATGGACGTAATTAAAAAAACATATGACAACACAAGTCACTGCTATTGTCCCCACAGCCTCTGATTGCATTCTTCATTTCAGATTTCTGATTGAATTCTCTGATTTCTTCAGCAATATTCAACAGTAATCTCTACAAACCTCTTTCAGCAATATAATAAAAAGAAGAAAAACAAAAACACCCACACAAGAAATGAAAGCTCTCGCACAGCTCTGTGTTAACATTCATTCTGTAAATATAAAATAGAGATGCTACCACAAAATCATTTCTTCAAAACTCTGTTTTTTCCTTGCAAAAAGGAATCTCTAGACTCAATAAAATTTTTTATTTAAAAAAAGACACAATTTAGCCAAAAGTCAACTTTTCAAACTAATTAAAGTGACTAAATTGCAGCTACAGAAATAAAAATCACATGAGTGTTTTATTTATTTTGCTGCTGTTACAGCAATTTTATACAGGATATGTTAATTTTTAATTTATTTTATTCCCATAAATCTATCCAATCCAACATGAAATTTTAAGTTCAATTATCTCTGCAGCCACTATGTTATAACGATTAATTTTTAGCGAGTTTGGCTTCCAGTCAGTTGATGGGATCTTTCTCTCAGGGATCAATAGCCAGCAGGAATCTCCTGAAGTCCAACACAGGGAAATGCAAATTCCTGGACTGGGGGAAGAACATCCCAGCTCTGCTGGGTCGTTGCCAGTACAAGGTGAAGAGACAACTGGCACCAACTGAAGCACAGAAAATTGCAGTTAAATATATAACAAACCACATTTTCACAGAGTGGTCAGGCACTGGACCAGCTCCTCTGTGAGATAAGTTGTGGAATCTTCACATTAAATCAAAACTCAACTTGAAATCGTCCTCTGGAACCTTCTCACCCTGACCCTGCTTTGGTGTGGCTGGAACTGCACAATTTCCAGAGGCACCTCTCAAAGTTCTGTGAATCCAAGTATAAGTTGATATAAACCAGACTAGCAAGTGATTATTCCTTTTTTTCACAGCAGACACATCAGTTTCAGGATGTCTGTGTGGATATTGGTGGCCACCATGGGCTCCATCTCCCCCTGACCACCAACACTCAGCAGTACAAGCCCCAAGGAGGTTTAATTAACCTCTCACCAAGCCACTATTTTTACTTCACTAGAAAGGTACCAAAATCAGTTTCATGCAACTTCCTCTAATCTAATTCCTTAGCTGAAAAACACAGCTTCAATAGTTCTGGCCAATTCAGAAATAACACATTTAAAAATAGTCACTAAATAAAGCTGAAGCCAGAACTGGCAACTGCAATTTGCTTGCAAATGTTTTGAGCAGAATAAGAGCCTAAAGGGAGATATATCATGAAGAATTAATCACTTCCTCTAAGAAAGCAAACAGGGTCAAGAATCTGGCATTAAATTCACAGAGGATTTTTGGTGTTTCTAAATAAATTGTGTTGCGTTACTATTATTTACCCATATTTGCTTGTACAAGGACTCCATTACTGCGATCACAGCAGCATATGGGACATCTCCCTGTCTAGGATTTAATTTTTTCTTTTAAGCTAAACAACCCATTTTACTGAACGATATTTGAAGCAAGCCTGTGATGCTGATTTGCTACTTACTGTTCTGATATGCAACATATGAACATAAACATTTCAGATGTAACCATGAAGTTGTCCTGGTTTTGGCAATAAGTAAAGACTCATTTATTATCTATTTTAACATAAGCACATGCTACTTTTGCAGCACTTTTGTTTACTGTTGGTGGCCTGTCCTCATTTATACAGGTGAAATCTGGGTCAAAGATTCAGTTAGAATGAAATATATCAGGTCTTTATTCCTTTGATTTAGAGCTCTGTATCCAAAACTTGGTATCACCAACTTGATGATCTGGATTCATATTTTAAGCCAAAATTCATTTCAGACAGCAACTGAAAAAAGACATGGACAAAACCCAACTCATAAAATTTGGCAGAATCAGTTTATATTTGTGCCATTACCAGGATATAAAGTGAAAAGAGAATTTGCCCCTTTATTTCCCCTCTCTTTCCAGTCACCTGACAGGTGATGTGGCAACATCACAGGAAATTTACTGCTCATATTCTTCTGCTCTCCTCTGAGAACTCTCTAGACGTCCCAGGGCATTGCAACAATTTTAAGCTGCAGCTCAGGAACCCTACATGCTTTCAGAAAAAATGTGAGCTCTCATATGGAAAACACGCTCAGTATTCCTGTCACCTTAATAAAACATGTTCTTGACATATGGTCAAGCAGAATCAGCCTTCCTTGTGCATGAAAAAAAACCCTGGTGGCTTCCAGGCTGAACATATTCCCTGAAAAAATTAAGATACATTCTCCAAACAAAGATATTTACCTAGTTATAGCAATTATAACCAATTATAGCTAACTGCAATTTAAGACTAACACAGGATTTAGAAATCTGGCATTCTCTCTCATGACCCCATGGTAATAATACAAATTCTAAATTCTGTCACCAAAATAGACTCAGACCTCCCTGTCCACACTAATACTAGACAATGAAATGCTCACCTCTCATAGCCTGTATAAAGAGTGGCACATTGTGAAATCTTCCTTGAGCTAGCAAATGCATAAAGCTACTCAAAGTAACAAAGAAGTGTTAATTAAATGAACCCTACAGATTTCTTTTCCATTTTTAATTACTGCATATCTGGCCTACCTGGAATTGCTCCACTGGACACAAACCTGGATTTACAAGCATTTCTTTCCCATGAACATTGATTTTTAGATAAATAACACCCCAGGACTCGTAAGTTCCTATTTTGTTTGCGGAGAGATTTTGTCAGCCTGACACAAATGTCAAAATGACATCAGACATTAGATGAAAAGGAAGAAATCAATTACAAAAAGCTGTCTATCCATCCCATTAGTACAATGTATGCCTGCAAATTCAGTGATCTTTTCAGGTCCCACTTGTGCACATGGCTTGTCCAATTAAATGTTCTGTGTCCATTCACCTTAATTTTCCTCTTGCATGTGTTGCATTCAGTTAAACTCTCTTTATCCATACATCACATTTTTCATCAGCTGGTATGCTGGGTAATCATCACCAATAAAAGGTTTTGTTTTCTGCTGATTTCTGCAACCTTTGTTCTGTTTGTTTCATTGAACACACTCAATCATTCTGTCTGTATGTCCATGCATTTGGTTGTTCATTTTTCGTCTGTAGCTTGCTCCTGCTGTTTCCATCTCGTTGTAAGGAGGGAAAAATACATCTGGAGAGGTGGAGATGCCATGAGGCCTCTCCAGGGAAGGCTGCCCAAAGGTTGTCTGCAAGAAAACTCCTCAGAAGGCACACAGGCAAGAAAAAAAGCTGCATTTATGATCTTTAAACATCACTGTTTTGATGAAGTATGGGCATAGAGAGGCTGCATGGTACCATCACAGGTGCTAGCTTTAAATTAGCATAAAATTGCCAATGGATTATAAAATCATGGAAATACTAAATATGCATACTTCAGAGTTATTTTGGCTGTTAGAATAGCAATGTTTGTGCCACTCAGGAACACCTCTGAGCTACTGGACACAGGCAGGAGTCTGGGCTCCTACAGCCAAAGGTCCATCCCCTCTCACAAGACTGGCAGTACACTGGAAAAGAAGCAAAATGGGTTCCAAACAATCCAAAAGATCCAGAGATTTCTTTGATCCAGTGGAATGTGCAAGTCACTCTTTGGTTTTATGAAACAGTCTGTGCTTCACACATTTTTCTTCTTTTATGACATGCACTCCTTGGCCCAGGGAGGTGAAGCCAAGGAAATCATCTGTGCTCCAAGAAAGAAGAACTCTCCTTCAGGGCACAAGCTGGCTCTGAGAGTGGTAACAGGTTGTTCACAACATTTTTATGGAGTAAGCAAGGTCAGGCCAGGCCATCTGAGAGTGCCAGTGCTGTCACTCTTGACACACATCTCTGCATTTTACACTCTTACAGCTCCCCATTTACAGCACCACAGATTTTCTTGTTAAAGGTCTCGTCTTGCATGGATGAAGTTTTAGATTCTGGTATAACAAAGCTTGTGATTGACAGCCTATCCTAGAAATGCCTTAAGAAAAACTGTTTTGAAGATGAGAATGGCTCTTGACTGAAGCTTCTAACCCTTCTTTATGAGCTGCCTGGCAGCTTTTACTTGTGATTTATTTTCCCCACGGGTTCAAGTAAAGGAAATACCAAACTGTAATGGGCTACTTGTAACCATCAAACCAAGAGAGATACTATGGTTTATGTCAACTCTCATCCCCACCACTTTCATTTCTGCAGTCATGAAATAGAAAAAATAATCCCCCAAACACTAACAGAAACAAACAAACAAAAAAACCCAAACAAACAACCCTTTTTGGTGCTGTTTCATGAATTTCACAACACACAGTGAAGGATGACAGAAATCTGAAGAGTGGAACTCCTTCAATTTACCTTGTAACAATCTTGTGCTGAAGGAAGGGAGAAAGGTGCTAAGGAAAAATTTTGGACTGAGATTATGGAAGGAAAGTTCATAAATACCCACACCTTAAGAAGACAGGAAGGAGAGTTTTTAAAACTGAGCTAAGAAAATGGAAAACTATAGCACAATCTGCAAACATGAATTATTATATCCCAAACATCCTCATTGCTTCATAGGTGTAGGAAAGCAGCATAATGGTATGCTTCCCATAATACTTTTTTGGTTTCCACTCTTTATACTACTGGGAATGAAGTAATAGCAAGAAACTAAATTTGTGATCACAACTATAAATTGTTCTTGATAAAACTGACAATTTTGGTTATCGAAATAATTTTGCTGCAGAGAAGAAGGGTTAGCATTGTATGATTGTCAAATTAAATGCTTTCTTTCTCCATTATGAGACTAAAATATGTATGGATTTTTAAGGCTTGTCAGAGACTTAGATATTATAACATCAGGCTTCAAATAGCTAAGTACTTCAAGCAGCTGCAGAATTGCCTCACTCTAACATACACTTACCAAGTGATAAAAATTACTGAATATATAATACCTCTTCATTCTTATCACATTTTAATAAAAGGCTTTGTGGTGGGAAATACAGTCAACTCAGCCACACTAATCTTATGTCAGTGATGGAGAAAACTGCTCTCATAATTTGGATCTAAATACTCTGGGACATCACTCTGCTCCAATAAATTAGGTGTGAGCTGCAGCACCATAACTCAGAGCTTATACAACCAGTGCCAGGCAAGAGGAAAACCCCGGGACTCTTCCTGTGGCTGCCCCACTGGCTTGGAACTAAAGCTTATAACATACCCACAAACATCTACTTCTCACTTATTTATTTCTGTGACTCAAACAAGAAAGAAGGAGCAAAATCAGCTCACAGTTTCATTCATCTCATCTCACCATCCAACTTGTTTGCAATATGTACTTCTTTATAATCAGGCAATCTGAAGTTTCAAAAAAATTCCATAGATACAACTTACTGATTCTCAATTGGTAGTTCTTAGAACAGCTGAAAGCAACAAACATTACTGGCCAAAAAACCCCAAAAAAGCTTACAGTAATCAAGGTATTTTAGAGATGAAAAGAAGTTTTATCAGACAGGACATAAAACACACTAGAAATCAGCTTCTCAAGACAGAGAAAGGAACTTTTACAAACATCTAAGTTAGTAAAACTAATTAAATCAGGTAGATGAATTCTCAAAAAGCCACCTAAACATCTGTCAGGATACAGCACAGACTGAAGGTATCTGATCAAACCATGAGACCTAGATTGAGGACCTCAAAGCCAAAAGAGTTACTGTACTGTCCTACTTCATACTCCACTGGAATATAGCAAAATAAATATTTACTATACAGACAAAGGTCTGCACTGCGGAACAGATGTCCCTCAGAATCACAGTGTTCTGGAACCTTGAATATGCTTCACTCTGCTGACAGTCCTGCTGTGACTCTGAATGATCTCAGGTGGTTCCCAAATGAGAAAGGGTCACAGGCTCACAATTTTATTTCCAGAAGGAAATTTCTGACTTTCCTCCAGCAAAAATCAGGTTCAGGATCCAGAAGAAAAAGAGCAACCCCAAACCACACAAAGGACAGCATTTTACAAAAGAGGCTCTGTGTTTAAGTGAACTTACAGGAAGAGTGGATGCTTGGAAAGCTTTTTCTGCCTTCAGAGACCAGGTCTGGATCACCTGTGCAGTGCATTTCAGAGTTCATTACTCCATCTGGAAAGCAGCGGTAAAAGAAATCGGGACGCGGTCTACAAAAAACACCATGGATATTAAAAATACAAAAGCTGTAGTAACAAATAAACCTCAGAGTGATCATTACATTTACTGCTTATCACACACATGCAAGTTACTCTTGCCTAGAGTGATCAGTTCTGCACAGAGCAAAGTGTAATGACTCACAAATTTTCACAGGTCTTGCCAAAACACCCAGCTCAGAAAATCCAAAAAACAGCCACCAAAATCTGAACCACCTTGATGCTGCTGACTGTCTCAGTGCACTGAGCAAACCTCTGAGTTTCTCCTGACCCTTCTGTGAGCTGGGCCTGTAGGTTTGACTGGTGTCATATTGATCCTGAGCTAGCAAACCACATGGAGAAGAAAAGTGAATAATCACAGATTCAGAGACAAGCTGACAGCAAAATACTTGGCTTGGAGTGTGGGAAAAATGAGCTCATTCCTGTCTAAAGAAGTGAGTGTATTCTTAGTTATTTTAAAAGCACCCATCAAATAAAAGTGCCAGGTCATTACTGTCAGGGCACCAGTTCTGCAGCAGAGAGGGTTCATCAGAAACCAAACACAAATATTGCCTCCTCAATGCTGCAAAACATCCCAGCAACAAAAGCAGCAGCAGTGGACTCTGTCAAACAGTGCATGAATTCAAATGAAATATGTATTTTTCAGCTGAAATTATTTAAAATTTTGATAAAGAGACAAAAAGTACCTAAAACATATTTTCTGAGCACTTCATGCAAAATAATGCTTCCCTAAACAAATATTCTACCCAGGAATCCATTTACTGCTTAGCTCCCAGGTTTGTGTTTCTGTGCATGTTGATGTCACCTGGACACAGAACATGCTTCTCACAAAATGCAGGCCCTGGGTTACACAGAGACTGGAGTGATTCCTATTTAATCAGACAAGGGGCACTGGCACCTGAGCTCCCACATGCTGTGACTCTCCCCTCCCTGCTGCCAATTTAATGAACTGATTTCAGCTCCCACCACTCCTTCCCAAGCCCTGGCTTGTCTGGGTCTGCCAGGAGCCAAACAAGCAGCAGAACACAGGGCATGGATCCCTGCCACAGCAGGGTGTCACCTAATGAAGTTGTACAACACCTGCACCAGGCCAAGGACAGCTCCACAGGGGCCCCTCTGACTCCACGTGCTCTGCAGCAGCAGCTCTCTATTTACTGGGATTTGTTGTAGCTGTCAATCTGTCTCCACTCCTCTCAAGTTAAACCCATCATTTAGAACATGACAGGACTTACCTTCCCACTATTAATTTAATAGTATTTGTGCAGACACCATTCAGGGCTAGAGCCAAGGAAACAGCTACAAAACACAATGAACAGAGAGAACAATAATAACCTAAGTACCAAGCAATAAATTGCTGCATTACAGCATTTGATTTACAGATTTAAACCATTACTGGACTGAAAACTGAATGATCTTTTTTTTCAGCCTACTGTTTTTCTTGTTAGCCAGACTAAGGACAGACCTCAGAGAACTGTAATAATTATGACTTACTTTGTTCTTATTTCCCTACACAAAGCCAGTTTTCCTACCGTGCCATTTGCACGGGCATAAGTCAATAAATGGGAAAAAAATTAGAGAATGAACTACTGTGGGTCTGCAATTTTTTGAGTTTTGTAATTTACCAGATTAAACTCTCATGGTCTCATGGTCTTTTTGTCAAGCAGAATTCCTGTATAGATCCATACACAAAATTCTTAAATATAGCTACACACACATATGTATATTTATGTGTGTATATATATAGATACACACACAGACATATATATGTGTGATGTAATTAAACACTTCACTTTCAGGCTAAAGAATTGCCTTTTGGCTAAAACTACAACTGGATAAGTTTACTTCTCTTGCAAAAGGATTTGGATGTTTTGATTAAATATTTCAGTGTTTTCCCCTTACATTTGCTCCCATAATTAACAATTTTTTCTAATAAAATTGGAGAACAAGAAGGAACTGTCATACTAGGTGAGAATTAATCATCTCTTCTATTTGTGCTTGCATGCCAAGTCCCCAGACTTTCCAAAGAACCTCATCTCAAGCCTGTGGAGATCTTTGCCTTGATTTCACTGGCACTTGGATCCTGCACATACACACATTTTAGATTAAAACGGATTTAATTTTGCAGTCCACACCATAGCTCCCTGTTGCAAACCAGGAGCCAGTGAATTTTATTTCCCATCAGAAAAAAAATTATCAGGCAAATGTCTGATTTCCAGTAGAACATTTACAGTAATATAGCTTTGATTAGGACAGCACTGAGCTATTTTCTCCTTGGGCTGCTGCCCCAGATGCTGCACTTCAGCAGCACTCGTCCTGTCTCCATAAAACCTTTGCCTGAGGATATTACAGATCATAAAAATGTGTAATATTTTATTAAATTGTATATTAACTTTTTTTAAAGTTAAAAAAAAAAGTGGGACCTTCATCAAAGCAAAAATAAGGGTTTCCTCAGAATGTAACAAGAGCTGCCAGCAAAAATGAAAGAACAAGTCAATCCTAGAGACACCCATACTGTTAAAAAACCTCTTCTTCTTTCAACACCTGTGTTCACAGTGACCACTCAATTCTGTGCTCTGTTTTTCCCCTCCATTGTTTTGTGTCAGTTTCTTATGGGGAATTTTCCATAAAGTCAAATGCAGATGAACAGCAATACCACAGCACTACACTCCCCTTCTTAAAAAACATATCTGCTTTTGAAGACAGGCAGTAAAATTCAGTCTTTTTGTTGAGTTTTGTCTTGATTGTTCCTTGCACATCTGACAGAGCTGTGCCTTCACTGTTGCACATTCCTTACACTGGCAAGCCAAGCATCAAGTGACAGTGTGAACGTAGAATGGTAAAAAAAAAATTCTATTTGCTCTGCTGTTGTTTCCCTTAAGGAAGATTCATATTGCCCATCTAAAGTCATATAATCCAGTCAGTGAGAGATTTAGGCACTCCCAGGGGAAGGCTTAAGGACACCTAAATTAACTCCTCCTTACTCCAGGCGCACTGAATCCCCTTCTATGTATTAATGGCTATATGAGGGGCAAAGAATTTTCATCTCTTTTTCACCTTTTCTCCCCTCTATGCATCATGCTTAAAGAAATCCATATTTTGGGGTACTCCCTGATCATCCTTTATGGACATTCTGTGCCAGATCTCAGCAAATCAGAGGCTCACCACACCTAATGAACCCCCACATCACCAGATACTGAACTTGATTGGAGTACAGTGAACTTGAACAGGTAAATTAGTGACAAATAAGCCACAAGAAGTTCCACATTTACTGCACAAACTGAACAGAACATCAAGGTTGGTGTTTCCTTAGCCTGGGCAGCAAGAGGAATGCTGGGGAAGCTGGCAACTTTTCTCCTAATGTTATAGAGGGAATAACAACAGAAGGCAAAACAGCAGGAAAAAAAATCAAATTATGTCTTTTTAGAACAAAAAGGTGAAAGTAAGTGATGGAGAAACTAAGCCTAAGCTCCTTTCCTGCTTACACAAGAGGAAGGGAGGCTCAGAACTGACTCTGTGGGTTTCATGAACGAGGAGTTATTTCCACTGAATGGAACTGTCAGTGAAGTATCACTCTAAGACATTTCAGAGTTTACAACAAATGACTGGCAGCAGTAAAAACAAACCTAGGATTGTTTCACACTTGTGTGAGACCAACTAGAGAAAGAATAATCTATGGGAATTAAGCCTTGTCTAAAAAATTTTTTTCCAATTACACAGTGCCATTTATATCCTATCTAGCTAAGGCAAGGCTGAGTATTGCTTTGATTTTACTATGTAAAGGGCAATAAATAAAGTGCAAATTAGCCAGTAAAACAGAATTTCAGAATTATGAATATTTTAAACATAAAGCCAACAAAAACATTTGCAGTTCTTAGTGCTTCAAGGTACCCCTTGCCAGTAAAAGTGCTTGAATCAATAGTGGTCTCTGGCAATATCTATCAATAAAAAGGATCTGAGCACACATCACTGTAAGATTTCAAGAGACAGGCACAGCCAGAATTAGCTGAAACAGCTTAAAACTTACCCTCTCCATTGTCCTCTGCTCCAATTTCCTGCCTACAACTGTAATTAGACCTCACCCATAGCACAGCCACTACTGCTCGCAGTCCAGGATTAAGTGCACAGCTAATTCCATTGGCAGTTTAAGATGAAACAACAGCTTCTAATTAGAAAAACTGAGCCAAGAGCACAGATTTTGCAATGGGTAACAGTAAATTGCAGGAGAAGATCAGAGGAAACAATGAGAGGAGTAATTTCCTACACTAAACAGCTGAGTTGCACAGGACTTTCCAGTCAAAGCCTTGACTTGAATAGCTGCAAGTATAAATAAGAGGTAAGAATAGATTGGGTGTGACAGAAAAAATATAAATTTGAACAGTCTCTCAGATGGACTTGTCTTGCTGATCAAATCCCAGTCCTTGCTGGCCAGATTGTGGAATTAAGGCACAGAATTTGTACATCTACAAAACACAAATAAACCCAAAGGCTTTGTGTGAGATGCCCTGAAACTGCACTGAAAACGACTATGATGGACTGTAATGGGGACAGGTTTTCTTCAAGGCTTGGGCTACACTTGGAATCAATTTCTGAGAGCCATCAGACATTTTTCCACCTTGAAGTATGACATACATTACCTAAGAAAGCCTCTTTAATTTCGGTCTTGTCTGTTCGACGGATTATTTTCACCACAAAAATGACTGCTAGCGGCGTGAGGAACGAAATTGCCTGTGAGAGATAACAAACACCATGTGTGAGAGCATCAATTCCTTCTCAGTCCCACTGATTAACAATTAGCTGCAGCCAGCTCCATTTAAACTGAATGATCTTTATCAAACTCCTGACCTTAAGCCAAGTGGGACAATTTGTCTTTGCAACTCCAGGGTGACGAGCACATTAATATTCCAATAGAGCCCTTGGCTATAATTGATTTGTAATTGCCCAGAGATGCATTTTAAATGTCAGCTTCTCCAACGAAAAAGTAACAGTCCATAAGGTCCACAAAATTCCAAAATACAGATTTTGGATGTTTTTTCCTCAGTGTGCATTGCTGAGGAAGGCAGCCCACCCACCCAGGCTGAGGGCTCAGTAAGCCCCTACTCAACACAACAGACTGCAGCATCAACTTCTTGGCATTTTAAAATGCTCTTTATCTTACTTTTTGTTTTCTTTTCAACTTTCATGCTTGAATGCATTGGGAAGATTGTGTCTTTATGATTCTTTTGTTTACCAGTGTTCGGACGTGGAGCAAGCTGCTTTGTTTTGTTCAAACTCAGAAAAACAACACCTGAGCATCTACAGGTTCAGTCACTGGTTAAACAGAACCTTATCCTGTAATTGTCAGTGCTGGAGGACAGGAATCCTCCTACAAGGAACGTGAAATGGCATCTGTGCCTCAGTGCACACACGTTATTCTCAAAAAAAAAGTGAAAATTATTGGTTGAGGTTTGGGTTTGTTTTTTTTTTTTTTTAAACAAGGCAAAAATTAAGCTGTAAATGGCACAAGGGGTGCCAGGTCTTAAGATCATGCTTTCTTTACTGAAGCTGACCTGGGCCTTACTTCTTAAATAGCCCCAGTGACAGAAAAACCAGACCAGACAGATATATTATGGCAAAAGACACATGACTCAATCTTCTTCTTATACCACAGATTAATCCCAGTCCTCACTTGATGATTTTAGACAATCTGAGTAGGAAACAACACAAGAGTGGGCAATGATTGTAATTTTGGCTGTAATTTTCTCTGTTTGTAATTTTGGTGCATCTTGTACCAGATTGTCCTTGCCTGCATCTGCAAAATACTGTCTAACTCAGTGAACCATGCAGATTAAAACACAGGCTGGAGTCTCTTCCCCTCTTCTACATTTAGGAAGGCAGGCACCAGAATCTGTGCAAAATGAGGAGTCACTTCCACTTAAAATCTCCCCCTGTCTAAGTATGTGTGAAATTCAAGTTTGGATGCCAATGCCACGTTACTGCTCCAGAAATATTCACTTCTCCCTATCCTCATCAACAATTTAATTTCTGCTTTCAGAGACAGTGTGAAATAAAAAAAAAAAAAGTTAAAGCAAATCCTAGAATTCCTAGTTTCATTCTTAAAAATAAGTTTTGCCACCAGGAAAAAAAAAAAAAAGATGAAAAATTATCTGCATTCCAGTACTGAAGAACATGCAGAAATATAGCAAGGCTGACAGGCTTATAGTGGTGGTTTAATGGAATAAGAAATCTTCTGAACAAGCAGGAGCATCAGAAATTATCAACAAAGAATAGCATTCAAGTGGCAGCTTATTCCAAACCACTTCCCCATCCATCTTCAGAAATCTGGTAAAACTGCAGATTTCCTCATATTTTACAAGAATGTGAATTTTTTAGGGAGATGAACTATTCATGTCCATGGTGTATTGCTGCTCCTTACACAAAAGCATTAGCTGGAAGGTGCTTTTTATTCGGCAGCAAAATGCACATACACAGAAATTTTGGCTGGTGACAGACTCCTTTTTATTTATTTTGCAAAAAAAGTTTCTCTATGGCTCGTATCTAAAACAGATTTGGCAACATTTTAATGAGCAATACTCTCTTCAGATGCATCTCAGCTGTTTCCTTTCCCGGCAGTGAAATATTTCAGAGTTGCCAAGCTTTTGTGAAACATGGACAAAATCTCTGTCATTTATTATTCATCCTGGCAAGCCAGAGATGTGCTGAAGTTATGGGGACACACTTCCATTTATCCAAGGGAAAGCTGGCAGTTACCTGCACTTTCCAAGACAAGGAATATCCTTTGATAGAGAGACAGAATCAGGCTCAGCTCCCTCCAGTTTTTGCTACTCATGCAGAAGTCAGCTTCGTCTAATTTGGATGTGCATTCACATTTCTCTTGGATTCAAGTCTCTCACAGCAAATAAAATAATCCAGCAATTCATAAAGTCTTAGAGATTGCTTTCTGATAAGCCATGGCCATAATTTCAATATCAGAGTACAGTAGTTGCAACAAATTCTTTCCATAATGAAAACTTGCGAGCAATGCTACAGTCATATTTTTCTTCTTTTAAATTTAAAAAAATAAGAAAAGAATATAGAAATGACCCATGTTTCTTAATTTAAGAAGTTGTTGACTGTTTAAAATCTGAGCCAGAAAGAGAACATAGGTCATACAAATGTTACTGACACAGAGTTGCCTCAAAGTTCCACCCACCACAAACTCTGCCAAAATCTCGGGCTATGGGAACATATTATATGGGAATTATTATTAGGGAATATTATTATGGGAATATATTATAATTATATCCCAGAATTGTGCTTCCCAGTGCCTATTGCCTAGGGAACAAGAGGATGGACTAACGATTATCCCAACTGGTTTCAAAAATCATTTCACCCCTGCAGCAAAACCCTGCACAATGATTCACCCTTGGCTCTTGAACTCCTCAGTTACAAAGAGATCAGAGAAACCACGTAGCAAAGTAATGCTGAGCATGAGGAAAAATCCCACAACTAAACTCAGTCTTTCCCAGCACAACAATTTAATGTTTGGCTTGGGGGTTGTTTTGTTTGTTTGCTGTTTGATTTTTGGTTTTTGGGTTTTTTACACAGCTGTCTTCCGTTTCAGGAAAAACATATATTTTCATCAATCCAAGATTAAAAAGTCCAAAATAGAGTTACTTCTTAATTCAATATAAACAAAATGTTTCTTATTTATAAAAGCAAATTTAAAAATCAGGCCTTCAGCCTCTGTCTTAGAAGGCTGGGATATATGGTCACCTCATATGCAGGAGGTGCCTTTAAACTGTTCCTTAATTAAAATTTTATTATAAATGAAGGATTAAGCATTTATAAAAAAGACTGAATAGAAATTATATAGATTATTTGCATTTAATCTGAATTCAAGTTTGAAAAGTAAAACCCCGGCCTCACTGAAGACTCAGGAAAAGATGACTTTGAGGCAGCTGTTGGAAAGACTGAACTGGTACTTTTACAGCCTGAACTACACCCATAATTTCAGCATTTCTGAGTTGGTCTGTCTTACTGCACTCTTTCATATAGAGATTATTATGATCATTAATCATTGCTAGTGAAGGTTATCAAAATTATGAAGTTTGATAACAAAATTCAGCCATCCAGTGTGCATGTGCTGAGCAGGGAAGAGCCAGAAGAGCAGTGACAGCAGGGCAGCTCTGTGATATATTTAGTGTTGGCAAAAGCTAAAACAAAGGTTTTGCCTCTAGGGAAAGAAAAAGATTATTCAGAGTCCAGTATCTCAGTGCCTAACACGACTAAAACAAATTGGATCTCAAAATTTCAGCACTTAACCTTATAAGAGCATGGCAAGGTTTTGTCAGGTCACCCAACCAGCTAATTGAAAAATCTTCTCTACTCATTTCTCTCACATCTCCCTCAGCTAACACTGCTCTCAATCCTAAACTGAAAAATCAACATTCATAGATTCAGTCATCTGATAACACTGCCTTTTAAAAACTTCCCATAATCTCCTACATTTTGGACAACATTGGCTTGGAAAATAATTGCCTTTAGGATTAAAGGAACATCCTCTACTTGTGAAATATTTCCTGCTGCTTATCAAAGGAACATTTACTCAGTTTGCAGCCATCCAATGACCCAAGAGCCTTTAGTACTTACAAACATGAGCCGTGTAGGGATGTTGTCTGATTGCACCAAGGGATTTTTGTACAGCCAGATCTCCTCTGGCTGGATCACTCGCTGGAATGGATCCAAAAATTCCGTAAAACTGAAAAAAAAACAATGAAAGATACAATTTTTTCACAATTTGAAGTGATGACCAAAAACCCCCAGAAGAGTTCTGCTCATTTAGAATTACTCCCAAATTTGACTATGACACAGCATGCATGAATTATCCTTATTAATAAATTGCTACACTGCCATCCTACCTCACTGCATTTTCTTTATAAACACACTCTTCAGAAAATGGGTTTTAAAAGTCTACACCTTTGAAGATGTTCTTCAACTTTATAAAAGTCCCATAAACACTACTGTGGAGAATAATTTTTCTAATTTAAAGTCTGCAAATAACACTATGAAACTAAATAAATCATGTAGTTATTTATTATCAATTTACAATCATGTAATCCAGTCTTTTATAATCATTGTTTATAATTCCTGAAAAAATTATATAACAAATGTAAAATATTAAATGTCTTTCAATTGTCAAGATTCAGACTTTGAAGCACGACAGTTGCATTTGCAGGATCACAAAGCAAAAGAAAGAAGCAGCCTAGAAAATTTCTTCTACTGATAGAAAAAAAAGAGATAACTTTAGAGAATATCTCCAAAAGAGACCCCTAAAATAGGATGGGCTGTCAAGCTGAAGGAGAATCTAAGTCTACCAGAAATGTCTCATTCTACCAAAATAGTTTTAATTTCATTATTATGTCTAGTAGCCATCTTATAAAGAAAAATAAACCAAAAAAACCAGAAAAAAACCAAAAAACTACCATAAAAACAATAAAATCCACCAAAACAAGCACACAAAAAACCCTCATTTTTCTGTAATTATGTTATTTTGCAATTAAGAGCATCAAAATAAAATGTTGAGATCCCATTGTTCTGTAGAAAGTAATTTGTGTTGGTATCTTTTGTCATGCACCGAAAGAAAAAGCAAGAATTGTGATCTGTGGCTGCAGGTGGAAGTTGCAGAAGCTTTTCATGACTACCTAAATTGTCTCACTTCATTTAAACCATACTCCTTTTTTCCACAGAGTCCTTCAGTGCTCTTTAACTTTTCTTGGCTTTGAATTAATATCAGACAGCCTGGGAAGTTTGGCCTTTGCTCTGCACTGCCCATTTCAGAGCTGGTAATAAACCAGCACTTGAGGAATGGGTGCTGAGGGAGGACACAGGGACAGCTCTCTGCAGGTTGGTCTCACCTGATAAAGCAGAGCCAGAACTCAGAGGTGTAGCAGCCCGAAGCTTTATTTACTGGACATTTTCCAAAGCCAAGTGCTTTAAACCTCTCCAAACTCAGGTTTTACATCAGTAGCAGGTACATCAAGTGACTTTGTAAAGAGAAAAAGCCCAAAGCAATTTGCAGAGCAAGTGAAATTAAACCATACTCACACATGCAGCTCTCCCCAGGGAAGACAAGCCTCAAACCCAGCTGGGTCAGCAATTTCCTCAAGAGGAGCAAGCCACTGCCACTGCCCCATGGCTGCAACCAGGGCATCTTCCAAGGTCTCTTCCACCCCAAACCCTTCTCTGACCCCTTTACCTGAGCACACTCAGACTCCCTCCACACAACACTCAAAAGAGCCCAACCAACCTCTTCTTCCTCTCCTTTCCTAAAGGCAAACAACCAAATTTAAGGACCAAATAAGGTCAAACACAGCCTTATCACTTGTAACAGTATTTCTGTTGCCTGTACTGGCCTACATGGACAACAAGATTGTTCTGGGAGCTTAAGGAGTCTGCTTTTGCAAGGGGAATATTTACTGTCATACTCAGCTTCTCCAAGCCAGAGTCTGAGCCTGCTCTCCCAAGGAAGGTGAACTTCAGAAGAGTCAAAACAATTTGTTTCAGTGTTTTCAAAATGAAAACAAAGCTTTTTTAAGTTTAAAAGACAATGGCTTGTGCAAGACATGAAAACAGAAAACCTTTCTAAAGAACAACAGTTCCATATCACCCATTTGAAAAATTCATTTTCTAGTTTTCAACTAGAAAAAATAAAGGTCGACTCCTAGATAATGCAAGCAGGTTTGGTTCCAAATTTCAACAGAGAGTCCTAAAGTATATTATTTGAAGCATTTCTGGTAACTGCAGAGAACAAAACACACACAAACATCTGTGCTTCAAGGTGATCATGACAGATCCGTGCACCAGTGCACTTTTGGAAAATTTGTCACATTGGATCAGAAATGTAATTAATTTGATGTTAAGACATTTGACATTATGAACAAATGCCAACAGAGTTAAAGGTTTGGGGCTCTTCTTGATCTTTTGTTTCCTGCCCCTCGTGATGTAAGAAAGCTAACATTATTTTTGTTTAAATCTGAGGAATTTTTAAAAAATCAAACTCAGTTCTCACAGGAAACACACTAGGACACTGCAGCTACATACTGTCATAAGATTTAATGCCTTTAAAAGCAAAATAACATGTGCTAAAGAGATGAAAATGTAATAAATAACATAAATAGTATCTGATTTCAGATGAGGACTGATTTTTTGATTAATATATATTCATCTGTACTCATATAAAGAATGATTAATTTAAACAAATCCATCAATGACTGTAATTATTATTATTTTATGCAACAGCAGCAGTTTTGTAACAATTATATATTAAATCTGATTAGGTTTTCATTTATTTCTTTGGCTTGCGTTCTGAATATCTTCCCAAAACTGTACTCAAATTTAGTGCAACATAATGAAAAAAAAAAACCAGAAAACAAACATTCAAAAAGGTTTTCTGAAACTGGGCAAAATAATTTCAGAATCACTGTTGAAGGAGAAAAAAAATAGCTGCAGAAGGCAGCAGATGTCTCTGTGAACAATACAGAAATAGAAAGTAAACAGTTAAAGGAAAGAGAGTGTAAAAAAAGAAATAACTTTTTTTTAATCTTCCCAAAGAGCTCAACTGCTAATTAAATTTTTATGCCAAGACTCATAAGAGAACAATTCTCTTCTCTTTTGAAGCATCACCAATGGGTGAGTGGATATGAGATTTCACTAGCTTGAAGGCAATTCCCTTTGTTCTCTATTAAACAATCATGAGGACATAGTGGCTTCTAAGCTGCCTGACACTTGGATTTATGTTCCTTTGTCCCAACCAAAAGTACTGTCTATCACTATTCATAAGTCAGCTCAAGCTTGTTTAAAGGACTAGATGTGATGAGAAATGAATGCAGGCCTTGGACAAGGAAAAGTGGTTTTGATCCTTTTGTGTTATGGCCCAAAGTACAACCTCAGTCATGGAAGCATCCCCTGGCAGCAGGTGGGCAAAAACGCTTCTTTTGTTTTAGTACAGAAAAACTTAGTCTTAGCTTTTTGGCCTTTTTTCTTCATTTTTACATATTCACCCAACACTTTTAACAGCTTAGCAAGCAAGCTTTCAAACCCTTCAGCCTCATGACATGTCTTTAAGGCATAAAAGCATTTCCATTAACTTCGAGAGCCTTTAACTGTGACTTTCAAAGCGGCCCAAGGGAAAGAGGAGCCCAAACTCCATTAAAAACATCAGTGAGCAACAGGTGCCGCAGTCCCTGGGGTTGCTTTGGCCATGCCAGCACTGCTGCTCACAGCTCCACACTGAGTAAAAATGCTGCTCTTTTCCCAGGTCTTCGAGGTACATTAACTTCATTTCCATTTCACAGCGTGCAGCCCTTTAGGATCATTTCGTGCCAGCACCACATCACAGCCAGAGCCAGGTAACAGCTCACTAAAAGCAGTTTTGTGATGTTATGGACTAATAACTTGGGGTTATCTTTTTATGAAACCATTCATTGATAGTGAAGCAATCAAATAGAGCATAAATTTCCTCACAGAGGTTTTGCCCTGAGTTTCCAAAGTGGTTTTCATCCCCCACAAACAGCAGCAGGATATTGTTTGGCACCTCACCTTATTGTTTCCACCACTGTCTGGCCTTTAGCTGCACGAATCACACAGCAAAGTTTAAATTTCTGCCTGCTTCTGAGCATCAGCTAAAGAGGGCTTGGTTGGTTGGCAGGAGAAGGGGGAAATTGGGGGTTTTTGCCTTTTACTTTTCCTCTCACAGATAAGTCTTGTCCCAGGTACCAAGTGACAATAACTGAGAGGAGTACACATGGGATGGCAAAGCACCAGGAGAGAATGAACAGGAACTTGTGATAGTGACACCCAAACTTTCATTCCAGACACCTAATGAATGCCCCTCCTCTTTTCTAAGCTTCAGCTGTTGATAAGCAGATTTTATCCTCAATTGGCTCTGTCTGCATGTCCCCATTGGGGCAAACAACAAAAAGATAGCAGATGTCCATCAATTTCTCTTATAAATCACCTCTGGGGGCTTGTGGGGAATAAATTTGGCCCTGACCACCATTCCCTGCCTGCAGAACTCTGTGAGCAAACACTGCTGCCTCTCCCAAAAACACAGGTTAACTGGGACTGTTGGAACTCCATTGTGCATGTTTTTACATGGATATTTCCTCTAGTATTCCCCAAGCTGGGTCTCACAGCTAGAAGTAAAAGCTTGTCTGGTGTGCCTGCCACGTTAAATTGTGCAATCAGCTGTTCTGCAAGGTTGTGAGCAGTGTCAGTGGTGCTGAAGTTGGTGATATTTGGCCTAATTACAGAGGGTGTGCACAATTTATAACTCAGGATTTGCTTTAGGGGCTTCCCACAAGTGATCCAGGCTGAGAGAGAAAGAGCCCAGAGTTTGCATCAGCTGGGTGCATTGAACACTCTTTGTTCACATTACTTTGGCCCACATTTGAATGCAAGACTTCAGTTTAGCCTTTCTGAAACACACTAATAGTGGGGAAAGCATTCATGTCGTGTTATTTGATGTACTTGGAGAGAATAACTGATTCTCAAGCCATGAGAAAACCTAGGTTTGTTTACTGCCTACAGATAATGTTATGGAAAAAAATACCATAACTTCTTGGAGGTTATTTTACAAATTCCTGCAAAACCAGACAAAATATGAAAAGCTTGAAATGTTCTGTGGCTGGCATGTAAAATTAACAAAACTGAAGGAGAGGGGATAGTGATGAGGGGAGATAAGAAGCAATGCCTGTGGTTTATCACCATGATTCTGCTCTCCATGGAGCTGGAGCAATTCAGACTCTGAAATGCTGCTGCCTGTGTGTATCAGCACGATGAGACAGCTTTGTGTCAGCTCAGAGGTTAGCACAAGCAAAGAGATCTGAGCCATTTAATAGCTAAAGTAATCTGGGAAATCCACAGCTCCTCAGCCATCAAGAAGGGTTACAATATATATGGCCAAGACTCAATTATGAATGATGAGCAAGGGAGAAGCTGGCATGAATTAAAAATAAAACTTCAGTAATATAAACTCTACTTTGATAGAAATGTTCTCTGTAGTTAAGGCACAACACTGGGTGTCAAGAGATTTGATGTTTCCTGACATGGTTTTACAAAGCAAGGTTGGGCAAACCATTCCATTATCAGTACCAAAGTAACTCTTAATTCTGCAGTTTGTTTATTAATTGGACTTTATTAACTACAGATGCCAAGTATGCACTGCTGACAAACACCCAGCAACAGCTTTAACTTCTCCAGAGAAACCAAAAGGAAAGAGTTAATTTTAAATATATATCCTAATTTATATTGCAATAGGTACTGAATGCAAGAATAGACATAATGTTTTATTGGTTCTTCATGGACTTTTATGGAACGTGTTACTGTAAATATCATTTTTAACTGCACTAAAACCAGTTAAGTACTGTACACTCACACTGATACAGAAACACCAGTATCAATAAATTATCTCTTTTTAAAAGCTAAAAACTTTTTATTTCCCAGTACAATGCCATGCAGCGTTTACACCTACTATTTCTGATTAACAATTTGAAAACCCCATATAGAGCTTTATTGGGACTGATAAAGGCAAAGGGCACAGGCAATGTTTTTGGGTTTTTATTTAATGCCACTGGCAAGTAGAGGACTGGTTCTGGAGGGTAGCTTTGGCTTCAGATGAGTCAGTATGACTTGATGGAAAATATTTCTGAATACTTTAAATTAGCTAGCAATTGCAGTGTGACATTTAATTAGCACATATGCTTCCATTAGCCCTTCAGATATACAATAAATCATTTTGATTAAGAAAAGATGGAAAATAAATTCTGATGTGGTTTTAAAACACACACATATTACCACAGCTGTCATATTTCCCTGACGTTCTAAAAAAGGAGAGTTTCCAGTATTTTCCTTCAGGCTTACTGATAGGTTTCCCAGATTTGCCTCACATATCCACTGATTTTACAGATTTATATCAGGGTATAACTTCTTCCAAAGATGAATGGCCTCTCCTCCTTGCAGCCAACACTGCACCCAGCAAGGAGGCAAAAGCTGTGGAGCCTGGGCTCACTTTAAAGCTCAGATCTCAAACTAAAAACAATACAGGCTCACAACAGGAGTCCTGCAGCTTATGAAATCACATATAAATGAGATATATACTTGGAATACAAAATATGAAAGAGCAAATCAACAATCTTTTCACAATGCTGAACAAGAAAGAAAACCTGGAGAGGAGTTTTAGAACCTAATGTTAGTTTTCTTTGCACTTAAACTATATTATCCCTGTTTTCTCAGCCCTGGCATTTGAACTCTAAGTAAAAAATTTCCACCCTGTGACACAGAGGAAAGGGAAAGGATTATCTGAGCATGCATGAACAGCACAAGAACAAGAGGTTAACATAGCTAGGAAGTTGTTCTTGTGCACCTGAAAGATTCCAAAAACTTCCAGTCCATGCATTCTCCTGTTAGGGGCTGAACCTTTGATAGCAAGTAGAGCTAAATATCACTGAGCATCATTATTGTGAATCTAGAAAACTCCCATTCCATGGGAATAACATGGGTTTCCAGGCCTTAAAGTACTTAATTAGCTTCAATACAGCACTTTCACCATCACATCTCCCTCACAGAAGTGGGATATTTGGAAGTGAAAGGAAGAAAGAGGGAACAACTGGTCATGCTGCATTGCAGCTTTGATCAGAAGAGCAGGAGACAGGAGTGAACCATGAAAAAAAAATACTGCAAAATGACTCTAAGTCATATTTTTTGACTTGTTTTTAACTTTTACAACTTTCCTTGACCTAATATTGAAAGTAATCTTTGCAGCTTTGCTTTCTGGTCAGCAGAGTATAAAATAAACCATTCTGAAACAAAACCTGCTTTTGTTGTTTTGACATTTAGCCGCTCCTGGGGTGAAAAAGCCATTCAGTCCTTGTGATCCCTGCTCACATGGAGCAGTGCTGCCCTTGGAAAACAAGGCAAGGAGGTCAGAGCTGCTGCTTATTGTGTCAAGGTGCAACTCTTCAGGCCATCCAGAAATGTAGCAGAAATAATCAACAGTGGTAGTTTTACAGAAATAAGCAATATCAGCCAAGTGAAAACTATTGGCTCCTGCTTTCATTGCATTTTCTCTTATTTTATTTACAAAAAAAATTTACTTATGGTATTAGTTGTTGCCTCTATCCTCTGTTTTTATAAATATACCCTATGATACAAGATATTTCACAAAAGCCATTTTAATGTGTGTTTGGGGAGGAGAAAGTAGAGGCAAATGAAATAATGAGTTTTACAGCCATTAGAAGTGTCAAAGCTGGCAGCTGTACATCATCCTAAAGTGAAAAACAAAATTCATATTACAGGCTTAAATTAACTAAGCACATGTCTGAATAATGAACCCAAACACACTGCAGACAGTCAAAATTTTCCTCTTGATGTTTTTAATGCTTATTTTGATTACATCTAAAAATGTTTTCAGTCAAACTCTCCACAGTTCCCTGCACAGCTACACAGCTTCACAGCAAATTGATGGAGATGAGTCTGGTTAAGTTTTTTTTTTTTTCCTTTTTTTCATATCTGTATGTCACACACTATCAATTATGCTTGAACCTGAAGTGAAAGTTGGGGTAAACTCACAACCATGCTGAGTTTCTCTCTGTGACAAAAGCTCTCCCTCTCAGTTATCTCTGTCCCTCCCTCCCTCACTCCTCCTCCTCATGATAGTCCCAAAAAAAATCCAACTCTATTAAAGTCACTTAGTCCAAAAACACTTGTGTGTGAACTACACGTTCCAGAGCATTAGTAATGATTAAAAAAATAATCATATTAACAGAAGAAGATCTAGTGATGGGGAATAGGAACATCACTTTTTGCATTTGTAGCACTCGCTGAGGTGCAATAGCAATAGTTCCACTCCTGGAAAGCACCTTGGACACAGACAAACACAGTTATTAATTATTAATTATTAATGGCCCCTCTGCAGGCTGTGAGAGCTCAGGCAGGCTGTTAGATCTGTTCTCCCATCAGTGAGGACTGGCAGTTAATGAAAACAGGACGATTTCTATCAGGTGGCACTCCTCTCTGCTCTCCCTTTTCAAGGCTTCACAGCACTTGGCAGGGAGCCACAAACCCTCCAGAGCTGAAACATTTCTGAGCTAGCACTGCACCTCCATTATACATGCTAAAGAGGTAGTAAAACTTCACACCCTAAAAAGGCTAAAATATCAGATTGCAGAGTAAAGCATTGCACCTAATCTAGGATTTCATTTGTCCCAGAATCTGGTTAATGCAGAATATTTAGCACACAAACTTTGGCAGAAGGGACCATCAGCTTCTGGTCAGTGTTTGCTGAAGTATTCTCCAAGTAATTTCAAATTGGTATCTCTGTTTCCTTTCCCACCCACCAAGATGAGTCAAAAAATCACTAACAAGGAATTTCAAACTTTTACCCACACACTGGGGCACACTCAGGCAATGGAAACCTCAGTTCACCCAGTGCCAGCTTCCAGGAGCAGCCAGTCTGTCTCCTCACAGCAAAGCAAAACTTGATGTAAAATACTCCTAAAACACTTCAGTGTAACCTGCATTTTAAAACTTCCCTAGGTGGAGACTCTCCCTGTCCTTGGCAGTCCATCACAGTGCTCCAAGTCCTCAGCATTAGAATATACTTCCCCACACTCAACCTGAGTTCCCTTTGCTACAAATTTAAAAATCTTTCCTTTCTGTCTAATTCCCAGAGGATGTGAAGAGCAGCTTGTTGTCTTCATACACCTCTATGGAGCTGCTTACCTGTGAAGATCACTGCCATGTCTCCTCAGATCTTCAGATTAAACAACTGAATTATATCTACCTTTGCCAGAAGAAAAAAGATGTTTTCTATACTTCTCTTACATTCTTCTTCATAATCTCAATCTTCCTGAATAATTAATCTCAATCAGCTACTTACTATGAAAACAACAATTGTTACCCTGTTGCCTACCTTACAGTAAAACAATTTCCACTTATTGCATTCTTATGCAATTTTAATTAAAATTCAGTGGTATTTTAACAAGGAAAATATTTAGCCATTTAGATAGTAAGACTAGAAGCATTTTGTAATGCAGAGAAACAAACAAATACAATACACAGTGACTGTAGCAATCTGATTTAAAATGAAGGAAAAAAATCCCAATCTAGTTTTCTACAGAATCATATCAATCAATCACTCACAGAATTTTTATATATCAATGATTTGTGGTCCAATGATGACAAATTTAACATTTAAAGGCAAGGGAAAATGTGAATGGAAGGTACTTTAAAATCCATATAGTCATGAAAATCTTAATTCAAGTGTTAGAAATGATGACAACTTTGTCTCTTCCACGCAGACAATGCAGTTGGATCCACTGTAAAGCAGCTGTTCTGGCCCAGAAACAAGTGAAGCTTTCCTTAACCATCCAAGCCTAAGTCCCTGCTGCTCATTAGTGCATCACAACCAATACTTTAATTAGGGACATGAGTGTTGTCTTTAGCTTTCTGTCCTTGTCCACTAATCCTTGCCAATACGGATGCAGCACTCAGGCATCCCCTGTTCAGTACCAGCACAGTCCTCACTGCACAAAAAAGTTACAAGACACAGTAAATATTATCCTTAATTCATTCTTAGCATCAATAATTCTGCCAGCTATTTCCAAGTACTGGCTTTTCAAAGTCACTGACATATTGGGAAACCATAAAGATATAAAGATCTTGATTTACTGTGCCAGATATGAGTACATTCTCAGCAGTAAGACTATAATTTTTATTAAATTCTTTCCCATAAGAATCACAGTTGTGCCCTATCTTGACTGTGCTTAGATCAAAGTATAAGAATCAATTTATTAAAGAAAAATTTTTCCCCCAGGAACCCTATTGGTAGCATTCCCCCTATAAAACATCCTCAATCAGGCTAGAAGCAAATAAACACAAAGTGCCAAAGCCTGTGAGTAAATGGGATTCAACAACAAGATTCAACAAGAGACACAAAGTCACCATTTACTCCTCAAAAAATCTGGAGCAGATGCTTTGGCATTTACAATAACATCCTCTTTTAGCATGTATTCAGCTGTGAGTTTAGCCATGGAGATCAACTGTAAATCCTATCCTATTAGCAGGACAATTATAATTCCTGCCATTAAATCCCCTTCCCTCTTCCCATCCTTTCACTCCCTCTTTCCCCCAGACTCAGGGAAGACAAATGAAATAACTCAGTTCCACAACTGAAGTATTGATACAACAGTCTGTAAAAACAATCTGTCTTTTGCTCAGACCAGAGTCTGCACAAAAAGACAGGTAGGTACAATTTCTCCTGAATAACTGTTATCAAAGTCAGTAAAATCCTACCCTATTCCAATAAATAAAATAGAGAAACAATGGAATCAGAAGATTTAGCTAACTGAAACACCAAATAGCTGAACAGCAGGATGGCACTGAGTGGATGCTGCTTCATCACTCCCCTCCTCAGCTGGATGGGGGAGAGAAAATACACTGAAAGGCACCTGGGTGGAGGTGAGAACAGGCAGAGATCACTCAGCAGTTACTGTCATAGGAAAAACAGACTTGATTGAAAGAAACTAGTCTAATCACAGTAGGAAAATGAGAAAATAAAACCAAAGCCTTAAAGCAGCTTCCCACCCTTCTCCCCAGGCTTAAGGTGGAATTTTTTCTCCCTCCTCCCCTGCAGTGGTACAGGGGGTGGGGAACGCAGACTGAGATCAGATCATCACAGCCACCCCTGCAGCCCCCTGCCACCAAAACCTGGCCATAAAACCAAGAGAGCACCAAGTTTCCCTGTGAGCTTCCTGGTAATTCACACACAGGACAGGCACATGGTCATTTTGTTCTGTGCCTCGTGTGACACCAGGCTTCATTGGTGTTTAGGGCCTTTTGTTTTCACAGTGACCTGTCCAGGACACAGAGCAGAGCAAAGTTAAAATTCAGGTTACTTTGTGGTACATCAGGGAGTTACAGGAGCTCCATTCTAGCTCTCCCACCCCTTCAAAGGTGTTACCAACTCTACTGAGCACTGGAACAAGTCTGTAGCTCAGTATGCAACCTCTGATAGGTGTTCTCAGATCCCAAGCACCAGAAAAACTCTTTTCTACAGCAGGTCTTCCCTTACCTCTTCATTAACCTATATAGACTTCAACCTGCACCACAAAACAAATCTTTCCCTCACTTTAAGAACACGTAAATTACGGTTTACAGGGATGCAGCTATTTTAAAGCAGGTTAGCAAACATATTGATGTTTTCATTTCCTATTGTCATTACTATTTGTGAAACTAACACTGAAAAAGCTCCAAGACTGTTCAATGTGTTTGGCTACCACATGACAAAGAATTTATCAATTAACTGAAGGATTACCCTTGTTTTCTTGATGAGAAATGAGGGTACACAGAAATGAAGTCCAAGACTGTGAGGAGCTGAAGCCAAAGATCAGGTTCCAAACAATGTCAGAATTATGAGATATTCAAATTGAGAACAGAGGGCACAAAACCACTAAGAAGTGGCCAAATATCTACTTTGAAACATTCACTAGAGAGCCAAGGCTTAAGAGGTGCTTTGGTCCAACTGATTTGTGTAAATTCACNCAGAAAAACTCTTTTCTACAGCAGGTCTTCCCTTACCTCTTCATTAACCTATATAGACTTCAACCTGCACCACAAAACAAATCTTTCCCTCACTTTNGTTACCAACTCTACTGAGCACTGGAACAAGTCTGTAGCTCAGTATGCAACCTCTGATAGGTGTTCTCAGATCCCAAGCACTTTTCTCCAGGAGGTCTTGCCCTTACCTCTTCATTAACCCTACTCAGTGAATTAGACTTCAACCTGCACCACAAAACAAATCTTTCCCTCACTTTAAGAACACGTAAATTACGGTTTACAGGGATGCAGCTATTTTAAAGCAGGTTAGCAAACATATTGATGTTTTCATTTCCTATTGTCATTACTATTTGTGAAACTAACACTGAAAAAGCTCCAAGACTGTTCAATGTGTTTGGCTACCACATGACAAAGAATTTATCAATTAACTGAAGGATTACCCTTGTTTTCTTGATGAGAAATGAGGGTACACAGAAATGAAGTCCAAGACTGTGAGGAGCTGAAGCCAAAGATCAGGTTCCAAACAATGTCAGAATTATGAGATATTCAAATTGAGAACAGAGGGCACAAAACCACTAAGAAGTGGCCAAATATCTACTTTGAAACATTCACTAGAGAGCCAAGGCTTAAGAGGTGCTTTGGTCCAACTGATTTGTGTAAATTCACAGCATTTGAGCCAGAATGGGAAAATAAATCTTAATGTCTCATTCTGGTGATTTATTCTCAATACCATCTTGCTTTTGCCACCTACAGTCACAATTTTCAGCTCAGTCTATCCTCCAAAAATCCCATCCATAGGAGAGATAAAAGGCAAACACAATCTGGGAGAAGAGCAATGCAAAAGTGCAGCATTGTAGAATTTCCTCGGGTAATTGATTTTCTGTCTGTGTTAACAAGACAATACACAGTATCATTTATAAAGGCAACATATGCAGGATATCCAGAAGACAACATCCCCTGACAAAGAAAGCTACTTGAAAGAGCATTGCACACCAAATTATTTCATGCATATTCATAGCTTGATTAAAATATTAATACTGTAAACTTGTAAGAAACACAACAGGAGCAGAAACAGCTTTTATTTACTTACACCAGAAACTGAACATGGCACACACACAAAGGATGTCAGCATTACTCAGTGCTGGAAACTCACACATGTGCAATATATATCTGTATATTAGCCTGCAGATAAACATTTATTCCCAAGGGAGGCTGCTAATGAGACTCTGCTGTGGGGAAGATATCCAATTACTCCAAACGACATTTATATTTTAATCACATCACATGCACTGAAGAGCTCGGGGTTTGATGAAGCAATCCTTGAAAGACTTTGCCTTTTTAATCAATTAGCTCTCTAAACATCAGTGACGTGCTGTTGACAAGTCCTTGGGTTAAATCTACAACAACACACACAAATCCTCTCTCCCTGCCAGCAGGAAACAGTGTGGTCTTCTAAAACATCTGAAACAGGTGCAAAAAAGTTTTCCTCATAGAAGACACCTAAAACAGAACACTAAGAAATAAAGACACTCCTCAGGCTTACTCTGAGCTGCCACTCAGTGAATTCATTTTAGGACAGATGAAAAACTTTGTTTTAAGGGCAACACTCCTGTGTAAAACTATCAGACTCGCTCACAAATCCTTTTATAATTGGCTTATCTGAATAAAACCAAGTCAGGCAAAACAGTTTGCTCTCTTCAAGCAACCTGTAAGTGACAAATGCCACTGCACACATGGAGATGAAAGTTTGGTCATTTTTAACATGTTTTAGCACTAATCAGGCATTTTAAGATGCTCCAAGTCATAGAAATAAGTACAAAAATGAAGAAAAACAGAGCTGCAAGACCCTAATTCAATCATTCTTTAAATTAGCAAATTAGCATTGGATTTTTCCTGTAAACAGTACATCCTCATGGCTAGTATATTAAACAATAGACCATTTCTACTTCTGAGAGCTTCCATGAAAACCTCACTTTAAAAATGAAACTCAGTTCTGTACTCACAAGTATTTCTCAATAAGTAAAAACCTAAGCAAAAATATGAAATGGGAATTGATCAAAGTCAAGATTTGATTGGAAAATATTTGGAACTTCATAATGTAATAGTCAAATTATAGCCTGAGAATTTTCTTCACCTTGGAATTAACAAACCACCCATGTTCCATCAGATCAGGTCAGCCCAATCAAAAAGTGCAAGGATAAATATTTTGAAAGCTAAAAATTAATTTGATAGTTAAGAAACTGAGAGAAACTGTGGAGCAGAACAGAAATATCACTATCCTTGCAATTTGTAACTTGCAGCTTGAGAGCTATTTTGCTGAAGGCACTCAACGAATGCCTATTTAACTTTGCAGTAAAGTTTGTATTTAGGTATATTTTTTACTGCAACCACTTGTTTTTGGGTTTTGACTCTTTCTTGTTTGGAGTTTGGGTTTGTTGTCTTTTTTTTTTAAACTCCTGCTTCTCAATTTCAGGCAGATGCAGTCCTTCTAATAAATCTCTTCTAACTAATCCCTCCTTCAATAGCACTAAATCCTGAGGGCTAAAATGCCCTTTATCACAGATCTCTGTAAAGGCAGAGAAGCTTGAGTTGCTAAATTTCAATACCTAATCCGGTCTTTAATTGCTAAGTGAGCTCTCAGCAATTGCCATGAACACAACACCTAGAACTGAGTCAGTTGTTATCACTATCCTCCTTAAATGGCTGCTGAATTCAACTAAATCAATATTCCACTACCAAAAATGTGCATTGCTTCTAAGGATGCCCATCTGCAGAATAGAAGAGATCTTACATAACAAGTCCAGGTTTCTGCCTTTGATGGAATGACTGACATTGATAATTATGGCAACTGGAGGAAAAAAAAAATTGCCAGTCTTAGACATAGAAAACATGGTTGTTCTTGATCTAAAATACATTCAAATTGGCAATACATTCAATTTCAGCAATCATCAACAGAAGTTTTCACACCTCCATTTTTATGAAATGACATTTATTACCAAGCAAAGCTCCAGAGTGGAATGTGCACCTTTTTCTTTTGCATTCTGTGGTACAAAATATGCCAGTCTATTGCTGTGAGTGACATGAACTGCTAGGTTGAAGCTCAAAGACATCTGGGAGGCACAGATGATTCAGAACTCTCAAATAGCTGTGGAACCATTCCCTTCAAGGTCAGGCTTCTGACACTGCAAGGATTGGTAATGACACAAAGCCATCAAGACCTTTTCAGAAAGAGCTCCTTCTCTTCTGTCCAGTTCCTCATTTCCTGGCACTCACCACAGAGATGAGCTCAGACCCAGCCTCAAATCATTTCTGTTAATGGCATTCCTTTCCAAGGGAGGTGGAACCTGTACAACCTTTCCATTCCTAGAAATCTCTTCTGCAGTAGAGCTCAAGTTGCTGCTGCCTGGATTCCAGTCCCAGGGCTTCCAAATTCACCAGTGAATGTTCACTCCTGAAAAGATATTCCACTGAACTCAATGCTCCATAAAAACCTTTGCACTGGCTGTCTATAAAACCACAGGAAACAGAGTGTTTAAACCTCTGCAACATAAAAGTTTCAAAATGTGAGTAATTGCCACTTTAGAAAACTGAGAGAACTATTGAATACTGTTGCAATAGCAAAAAATTACTTCTGTGCTAATATTATCTGAATAGGAAAGCTCTCCTCTTGGTCTACCTAGAGATGGTATTCTTCTTCTTCTTGCTATTCTTGCAACCATTTCCAGCAAATAAAGAGCAGTTCTTCATGAAACTAAACACTGACCTGAATTTGGAACACTAGCGTGCCCATCACTTTCAGATGTCAATGAATGCTCTGAATGACCTATTGAAATACCAGAATTATTCCCCAGAATCCCAATGAGGCAGGAGCTGAGCTCTGTGAAAATATGAGAAATTCTTCCACAGGCATTTGCCATTATGGTGACTCTACCAAGAGCTTTTCTGTTAGCTACCTCTCCTCAGAGGATGTTGGAACCAAGGCATAAGGAGTGGTGAAAATAATGGAATATGTTAGAGAGGAAATAAAGACAAAAGTGAAGCACAGCCAAGAAATGACTGATTATGATGGCTCATGATTTACATATCATAGTAATAAGCTACATGAAGAGTTCTCCTACAGGGGTGGTGGAGGTGATGAATTACACACACAATCATAAAGAAAACAAAGGTTCTGATGTAGCATCAGCTTCTGAAGTCTTTGCTCACCCTGTAACTCCATGTATTCCAAAAAGGAGTTCTGTTGACAGGAACAGGTCTACTTTCAAAGTGAGATGCAACTGAACTGACAGATATCAAAGGCACCTCACAGGGTTTTGTTGCAAATCAAAAGATTTGCATCAATATTCAAGAGAAATGAGCACCAAAGAAAAAAATCAAACACCAGTAAATTGGACAAGTTATTAATTAACCATGAGAGGTTCAGAAAAGACTCATCAAAGCATTCGGTTTCACCGGGTCTAAGTCAATATCACAGCTTAACAGATGTCCTATCCTGCCTGCACCTGTGACCAACAGCACCCATCCTCAGGAAAACAAAGGAGCAAACAGCAAAATCTGATCCCAGTTCTGTGATACTCCTGAGAGATCACAAAGACTGAGACACTCATCTTTAAACATTAGCAATGGAAATGCAAACTTATATAGAGTGGAACTTTTCAATGTTCAAATGCACGCAGAACACAAACTGCATGAAAGAAAGGGCTGAAATACACAAAGCAAAATGATGCATAACTGCTTTCTCCTAAAAGAAGGCTAAGAGAAAGAATGGTCCTGCAGCGATAGCTGCACATCTTTCAGCAACCAGATTTTCATGACTTTCCTCCCTGCCCAACAGCGTGCGGAGAAGCTTCCCAAGCCTTCTCTCACACGTTCCACCTCCCGCTCAGCCCCAGCACCGGCGCTGCAGCTCCGCGGCCCCGGGGCTCCCGCTGCTGCCAGAAGCAGCTGTTGAGGCGCGTTCGCAGCCCCGCCAGGCGCGGCTTTACCCCACAGACTACAACCAACCCACCAGCACCTTAAAGGCTACGTTGTTTTGGCTGGTCGCTTTTTGCACACTTCTCTCACGAACAGCAGCTCCTCCAACAAAAATTCCACTCCGCTCTTCGGCAAAACACCGGGGCTGGGAGAGTTCCCTCAAAGACTCACCGGGGCGAAATATTCCACCCCCGAGCATCCCCGAGAGGGCACCTGCGGCAGCTCGGGCATCCCGAGCGGGGTCCCCTGCCCGCCGGAGCCCACCGGGCGAGCCCCGCGGGCACCTCCATCCCGCACCTCCATCCCGCCCCGCCCGGCCGGTGCGAGCGGCACTCGGCTGTCAGAGCAGCACCGGAGCAAAGTTGCCGCGGTGCCGCCGGCCGCCGCCTCCCGGCGCTACTCACACGAAGACCCCGAAGAGCAGCACCCGTATGCCGATCTCGATCGCCAGCTCCCGCATGGTGGGTCCGGCGCTCCCGCAGCCCCGCGCCGTCGCCTCTCACGNCCCTCGGGGCCGCCCTGCGCCACCGCCCGGGTCTGCCGGCACCGGGGGGATGTCCCCGCCTAACGCGGGGAAGGGGCGCGATGAGAGCGCTTTTTTTGCCCCTTTTACCGCAGCGCTCCCTATCCTTCCCTGGAGGGCCATGAACCCATCGGTGCGAGGGCTGACATCCCAGGGCACCGCCGCCACACGCTGGATTGCAGCTCCGGCCGTGGGCTGGCGTGCCGGTGTTCATCTCTGGCTTGTAATGAAGCCCCGCGTTTCGAAAAGATGGAGAAGAGCAATAATAAATGGGGCCGGCGAGAGGGAGCATCACCGCACACAGATAACACCGGTGTTGATAAAAACTCGCACTGCCGGCCCGCTGTGCAAAGGGCGATCACGCACCACACCACCCGTGCTGAGCTTGGCCCATTCGCCTTATCTTTGCATAAAGGATTAACAGCGCTCGAACACGCTGTAATGGATGTATTTATGTAACAGGCTTTTCACCTGCTCACGCATCCGTGCCGTTTTAATCACTACTCCTCATTGTTAATGCAGATAACCCAGCGCGGCACCCCGGTGTCCCTTGGTCAGATTCTGCATAATGTGTGATATTATAGCCTAAAGATGTCATTAATTCAGTGCCTGTTCTTTCCCAGAGATGAGTTTAGCTAAACATGCAGAGATTGTTGTTATATGCGACCCCAAATTGCTGGGATGGGAGAAAGGCAGCAAAACAACCAATGACGTGGTTTACTCCTGTGATCCCTCCAATCCATCCACCGTTCCTCCCAATGGAATTCTCTGAGCTGCTCAAATCCTTGTATTGCCTTAGTCTACCTTTGCAAAGAGTTCATTTACCTTCCTCTTCCTTTAACTTCCTAAGCATGGAGAGACTCCTGAACATCTTTAGTGTAAGAGAGTTTCAGCTTTAAGTCATGAAATGCAGCAAACTAATTCATAGTTTAATGTATTTAATTATCTGCTTTCTTGGGGCATTTGAAGGGGATGTCCTTCAGGAAAGTGTTCCTAGCTATTAACACTGCACATAGCTACAAAACAGCCATCAGGATTGCAGTAGGAATCCAATCCACTTTACTACATGATTATTGCTGAATTAATACCAGAGAGCTTTGTTAAACCTATCTGCCTAATATATGCACTGTGCATTAAAGGGAAGCTTTGAACTCTGAATTAACTACTAAGTAGTAAAACTTTTATTGACCATGTTTGTGGAAGAGTACAGACATAAGATTCTGTGCTAAACTCATCTACAGAGAAGTACACCAGTGCTAGATTTGTTGCAAGGACTATGACTGAAACCCAGAAAACCCAGATGTGTGACTATTGGAGAAAACATGAAAAATTTTACCAAAAAAAAAGAGATTTTTCTCCCTCTTACACCTTATTTCATTAATTTCCAGACAAAGCTCAGTCAACTGCTTATAGTCTGGATTTTTAAAAATGTGATTAGCTCTCAGGAAGCAAAGCTAAATTGTGAAATTTCCATATTCAACTGGTGGTGGTGGTAAAGGACATGTCACCTTCCTTGAGGACACTCAGTTGGTCTTCTGTTGTCAAATACTTGTACTTCCTCTGGTTTGTGCCCCCAGTGACTGAACGTGTACCTACACTCCTGGTAGGTGTGCACAGGAATAATCTTTGTTTTTATTAGCAGACAGAAATAGCCCCGTAATTTGTGTGGATCAAGCCAGCCATGAAACAGGGAATTCTCGTTACAAATGAAACAAGATTTGTCCTGCTGCAGAGATCTGCTTGCAGTGTTCTGGCTCTCCAACATCTATCAGCTGATGGTGATTTATGAAGCATAAATACTTCAGGCTGATTTTTTTTTTGAAACTAGACCCAGCTTGCAGCTGGCTGCTGAACAAAAACTTGCTTTGACTTTTATAGTCAGAGCTAGTGGTAAATAGAGCTATACCACTATCCATCCTTTTAGGGGGCTAACTTGGGTTCTCTGTACTTTTCTCTCACAAAGATTAGTTTCTCTTTGAGCCACCTGCAGCCAGCTTTCAGTCCTCAAAGAGGTGTTCACAGCCAGAAAGAGCAGCACAGCTGACCTGGCTTTTCTGGACATTATAGCCTTTTGTCAGGATGTGATCATGCTTCTTACCTGCCTTGGGGCAAAATCTTACAGCTCATGGTAAGCTGAGCTTAAAAAAACTTGATTTTTCTATCAAAGCAGGTAGACTTCATCCTGCCAAAAGGCTGTGGAAAATAGAGCCAGCTTGCAGCAGAAGGGACATGACAAAAAAAAACAGGTGGTAGTAACACCTGAAACTCTGAAACCAGGCAAGAGTCTCAACACAACACATAAAAGTGAAATAATTTCGTATGTTTTAAAAAGGATTCAAAGGATGTTGAATAAAGTTTTCATGCCTTTCATAGTTCTGACACAAAATCAGGAGCAGCTTGGCAGACAACTCTCATTTTGGAGTGATTTACACTCAGATTTGTCACAGGACATAAAACTGATGTGGGTTCAGATCCACTGAGATCAAATATTAAGATATGTCTGGATGAACACCATTTCCAGTTTTCCATTGCCTGAGTCTGTAGACAACGAGATGTTTAAGCAAAAACTGCTGGTCAAAGAAACACTAAAATCCAGCCTGACATGACACCAGGGCAGCTTTTTATTCTTTAGCAATTACAGTCCACTAAACAACCTACTTATTCTTTCAAAGATATAAATGAAGGGCTATTTTAGCTCTTTCTTACATTGTCTTTACTTCTGTCAGTATTTTTTTACCTTTTACCATTTCTTCTGCCTGTTTGAGTATTTAAATCTAGGTCTCAATGGGGAAAAGCCCTTTCCCCCCTTCCTTTCCTGCATACACTTTCCCTGTGCACAGTCTGATCTGTGCTGCACACCCAGATGCAGTGCACAGCCCTTGGCTGGAGATTCAGCTCTAGAAGAACTCCAAAGCCATGGAGGGATTTGTTAAAAAAAACAGAGTCAGGGCTGAGATAATTTTATTTATTCTGTACATGTCTACACAGATGCATACGGCAATGGGAATTTCCCATTATCATTGGATTTGGCTGCTATTCCACATACATTGCTGCTGGTCTCTTTCCTAAGTGATTATTGGTGCTCTGATGGGCAAAAGAAACTTCAGATAATAAAACTCCAAAGGAATTAAAAACCTCAATCAGCCTGATTCAGCCATGCACATCTTAATTGCCCTGGATATCATATTTAAAACATTTATAAAAGCAAATCGTTAATGCTTCTGTTTAGTTACTGTGCAGGTGCCTCCAACCGGCTCCTGATTGTGCCTAATTAAACAGTTCTAAACATTAATGCATCAGCGAGCTTCAGCAGTTGCCGTTTAATGAAGTTGTGTCAAATGTTTCATCTGGGAATTTTTTTGGGGGTGAACGCATGTGCTTGGGGCCATCTGGTGGAGCAGAACCACAATGCACTGACGGTGCTGCTGCCCAGCCCGGGGCAGGCTCACCTGGCCAGTCCCGGGCATCCCGGGCATCCCACCCTGCCAGGACAGCCAGCCCGGGGTGCTCTCCTTTATGGACTCACCTGGCCACTCCCGGACATGAGGAACGACTGAGGGAGCTGGGGGTGTTCAGCCTGGAGAAAAGGAGACTCAGGGGTGACCTCATCACTCTCCACAGCTCCTGAAAGGTGGCTGTGCTCAGCTGGGGTTGGTCTCTTTCTCCAGGCAGCACTGACAGAACCAGAGGTCACAGTCTCAAGCTGCACCAAGGAAAATATAGGTTGGATATCAGGAAAAAGTTTTTACAGAAAGGGTGATAAAGCTCTGGAATGGCTGCCCAGGGAGGTGGTGGAGTCACCATCCCTGAGTGTGTTTAACAAAGCCTGGATGTGGCACTGGGTGCCAGGGTTCAGTTGAGGTGTTGGGGCTGGGTTGGACTCGATGATCTTGAAGGTCTCTTCCAACCCAGTCATCCTGTGATTCTGTGACTTCTGTGACATCCCAGACATCCCACCCTGCCAGGACATCCAGCCCTGTGTGCTCTCCTTTATGGACTCACCTGGCCACTCCCAGGCATCCCAGACATCCCACCCTAGAGAACAGCCAGCCCTCTGGGCTCTCCTCTATCTGCTGTCCATGGAACTTCTCTACTAAACCCTGACTTGTTTTAAAATGTGTCCTTTATAACTCTTCTAGACCAAGAACTGACATATTTTCAGCCAGCACACCACTGCCCCTAATAATCAGCATCTTGGGGAAATTTGATCAGTCTAAACAATTAAATTCATGTATACATGAAACTGAGATAAATTATTTATGAGCCAATTGACATTTACAACACTGGTGCTGTTAGTACTCAATATACTGTGTATATTGTTATGGGGTTACTGTTGTAAAAGTATTCATGCTCCCACAATAAACTTGTGATAAATTCAAGTCTTTAACCTTTACAATATTTAGGGCTCTTGTGCAGTGTTTAGCAGGAGATTGTGACTTAAAGCAGACATCTGCTATCTTTAATCTTGAGTAACACTTCATGCCAAGAATGGTCTTATTGACTTCAATGAAATTGTTGTGTAATTACTTTTTTATCTTTTTCTTTTTCTTTTTTTTTTTGGTCTTCTAAATGTAGTAGAAGCTTGCCAACCATTGCTGCAGTCATTTCAAATTGCTCTTGACTTGAAAGGGAGCACAGTGATGCAGGATAATTAAATAGAAGAGGTAAATGGAAGAACACGCTCTACATAAGTAGAGGAAAACAAAATAAAATGGCCAATTGTCTTGGACAGGAGTGAGCTGCAAAACAAACACTCCAGAGTTTGAACATGGCCTCATGGTTTGGTACTGGTAACAATAAAGGGCTGTTTGTTCATGTTTCACTTGGATTCTTGGAAACCACAAGCCATTTTCCTGGACTCTGTGTAATAAAGAAGCCAGAATTTTGAAGCCGTTCACAGCAGGAATTTGTTCTAACCCAAATTTACTGGAAATAGCCCCAGGAAGGGTAAAGTAGGGTGAGACAGTGTATTAATACCCTTTCAGGCTGCACTCCCCTTTAAGCATGCCATTTGCTGCTGTGCCCCAGGAATCCCACACTGTGCCTGCACAGGACCTGCATGCCCAGCCCTGGAAGAACACTGAACTCTGGGGGCTGTGCTCACTGCAGTGCTACCTGAGGGCTTCAGGAGCATTGTGCCAGGGCTTTCCCAGCAGGAATCACATCTTGCTGCTGTTCTGAGGGCTTCCTCAGCCACTGATCATGTCAGTGATTTGTAGGAGCAGAAAAACAGGATTTTCTGCTCGATGAGAACGAGACCAATTTCTAAGTTGTAGCTCTGAGCGACTGCAAAAGCGATTTCCTAACCCAGGAAACAACACCAGGGACCTAATTCCTCTTTAAATTCTGTGATGCTGTGAGACTGGGTGCATTGTGGCAAAAGGAGCGTTTTACTTTTGTTCCTCACATCAATTGCAGGCTGAAGTGCCTGGTCAGTAAGTGCAGAAGTGGAAGCACCCTTAATTCCATGGGTAACTGGGATACATTGATGATGTTTTGTCAGACTCATAGCACGGGTCAGAGGAGAGCTGAAACATCCTGGTTCCATGAATGCCACTGAAGGCAAATTAAAATTAGACATGAACCCTTCGTGCTGCTTGGAACTGAGGTGGCAAAACTTTGTTTCCCAACTTGAACCGTGGAATTCATTCTTCTCAGCATTTATTAAGTCATAATTTATGTGCTTATTTAAATACCAAAGTCATTTCTGTCTGGCCCATCTAGTATGATGCAAGCTACTGTCAAATGAAGATACTTGGTTTAATTTGTATCATTTTCAATATATATTAGAGGATATATTTTACCAGTGCTCAAGAAGATGAAGGACAGAGAAAGCATCGAGGACTATTAAATTCAGGATGCCTGGAAAATGCATTCACAATTTCATTTATTTGCTGAAAGATAAGCTTGGTGCTTATTTTTGCACTGTGACAGCCTCATTTTCTTTGCCTTCTATATTATCTATATTTAAAAAATCAGCAGCTCTGCAACTTGAGTAGGCTAAGGAGCTGATTGAGTCTGTGTGTGTGTGTGTGACTGCTAATTTTGCACATTTTGCTGCAGCTCCTCAAAGTAAAGACTACTAATTTATTAAAGGGTGATTGAATCCCAAGCAGTCAGTGTTCCAAGCCAGTTTTGTCATTAATGTTGCCTAGCAGGGGAAGTGGACAGCATTCCTGTAATAATCCTACAATTTTGAACACCAGCAACTCCCTGAGCTGGCAAATCCAAATGCATTTCTCTAGGTAAGCCAGAGATTGCTGACCATATCTAAGTGGAAAATGATAACAGCTGTTGATAATGATGAAATCCAATCACAGGCAGCTGATTTAGATTATCTCCCTTGAGCTTGGTGCCACCAGCACGGATGCTGGTCACTGGTCATGTCACCAATATTTAGGTTTCATTTTATGAGGCAACTTTGTCTCCTCTCAGAAGTAGAAATAAGAAATTTCTGTCACTGGGCAACTTCTCCTGAGAAAGCCAAAGGCAAATATTAAATATTTATTTGACTTTATAAACATATTATGCAATTTTATGCATTGATTTATAAATAGAGATAATTGAACAAACTTGAGCAAAATCAGTTCATGCATATTTTACTTTTTAAGACTGCAGACAGATTTTAATCAACTGGTTTTAAATAATGAACTTTTATGCTGTTTAGGGGTAGAAAGGAAGCTGTTTAACATCATGCTACACCAACATTTCTGTGTGTAAATATTCAACTGCAGAGCTACTTTTGACAAAACGATGCCTTTCTGCTGGGCAAGACCCACAAAAGGATCCTGTTGTGGATTTAGCCAAAAATTACAAGGTTTTGAAAAGGATATCGACTCAAACGAAATGAAATTGTGCAATTCCTATAGAATTCCTTACTAACCAAAACTAATTCTGTGCATTTATCATAATCAATGTGGAGTCACAAGGGCAATAATGATTAGCTAATTATTGTTGGGGTTTAGGGAAGAACCTAATATTTCCCTGAATTCTTCATTTCTGCAGACAGAAAAGAACAGGGCAGCTCTGCTGGCAATTCAGCCCTCAAATAAAACAGAATTTCTGTTGAAGTTTCCAAGGCTTTTAGTGGAAGGCTTGACATGTTCTGTGCTCTAATTTGTTCTAGAGGGAATATTTAACTCAACCTCAGTGGCAGTGGGCTACGAGAAAGCAGTAGGTTCTTACCAGACTTAAGTTAGAGGTTCTTTAACTGGGTTGGCACTGAAATTGCAAATATATACATGAGCTAAAATGCTTTAAAATCTTCAGGAAGGCATTTAATTAAGCATACTGAAAAATAAGGAATAAAGTTTTGGAGTTTTTTTTTTCTATTAGATTGACTACCCTGAGTATTCTGAGGTATATTTTTTTCCATTTCCTACTGAATTTTTTATTTAAAAGAATAGTACAAATAAAAGAGAATTACTACTTTTAGAGAAAAACATGAGAAAACCCAGTATCTTCAAGCATCTATTTATACTTTTTTTTTCTTGAATAATTCATCCTTCTTTGGTCCCCAGTGTAGTTAATGATCATTTCTAAATGTGGTGAGTAATCAGTTTTGCTAGATTTGTGTTTGATATGACAAAAAAAAGCAAAAAAAAAAAAAAAAAAAAAGACACCATTT
>VXBC01000214.1:63060-108400 GCA_013399945.1 Ploceus nigricollis
ATCTGACCACTTTCTAAGTATTACAATTTTTAAAAGAATTTCCTTTATTAATGTCCTCAATCTTCTCATTTTGTCTTCCAGTCTTGTAATTTTTGACTCTTAGGATTCATATTTTCATTTCTTGTTTTCTGCTAGTAAAAAATACTGAGTGTTTTCTAAATAGTGGACATGAACTATCCTTTATTTGTATATACTGAAATGGGAGGTCAACTTTAGTGAAATCATGAAAAAAATGAAAAAATAACTTCTTTTTTTAGGTGGTTCCAAAACTGTGGATCCCCATTTTCCCAACAATCATGAAGTGTGGACATGTTTTTTTGGGAACTGGCATTCCATCCAAGTTTCCTACACTCAGATAGAATCAATTGCATTAATGCATCCTTGGAGCCAAATAAAAAGTTCATTTATGCTTAGTTTTCATCCTCTGTCATTTTTTTAAATCTCTTTTTTTCACGTTTCTTCTTCTTCCTCAATCTACTTTGGTTTTTTTCGTCCTTCAAAGAGTTAATACCTTCACCTAGCCCCATTTTCTTGCTGTGGATAATGAAAACATATTTATTGAACTGCATTTTAGGTCTTGGTGGAGAAAGGGGATAAATTGCCAGCTGATGTTTCAATGCTGGCATTAACATAGTTAATAGGAGTGATCCTCTTCATGCTCAAGCACTGGAATTGAGACAAGTTTAGATTTACAGTGGTACAAAAATATCAAAGCATTCTCCCATCAATATAAGCCCAAAATAACCTCAATTTCTCCTTACTTCTGTAGGGACTATGACTTGCTCTCATTTGTAATTTTCTGCAACTGTAAAGAGCAGTTGAAAGGCTCTGTCTCTAGTTCCTGCTAGAGGCAGGGAAAAAAGGAGATCTTGAGATTTAGAGTTGCAAACAAAGGTTTTAGCAGTGGAGTGGAGAAGGCCACTTTTGAGTAAGGGAATAATCTTGTGATTTGTTTTAATGCTGCTTTCAATCCATGGATTTGGGCTGGAAATTCCCATCCGTGCTTTCAGGACAAGGTCCTTTAGATCCTGGCCCAGAAAACTTGTTTGGGTTTATTATTTTCTTGCTTTTGAAGGAAGCATCTGGATATATCAGGAAGAAAATATCACATGGTATATTTGTTATGTTGTGAGAGTTTAAATATTTATTTTTAATGAAATCTGCAGTCTTTCACTGCAGTTTGACAAGCTGCTCATGGGCACACCACTGAATCATCAGTGGACTCTGAAGTACTGGAATGTTTCCACCTATTAGTGCAGTTTTATGACACAACAATTTTAAATTTTAATTAGTGACTTTTTGAGAATGGCACTAAGATCTGAGATTACAAGGTTTAAATTTAAATGTGCATAGATGGAGAGATAAAAGAAGCATGGTCTTATCTGACTTTAAACTGTGAAAATATAGTGATGGAACTTTAAATATAGTGACAGAACGGTTTAGCAAATATTGAAGAAAAAATATGTGATTTTATAGGTATAAAAGTTACATTTTTTTCCATCTACAAGTACTTAACATGTCAGGAGCACTGGATATTTGCTCGGAATTTTCCTTGCAGTAAATGAGGACACAACAGTTTTCTGCAATTGTATGATCTTCATAGACCTGGCAGAAAGAGAATTTGTAACTTTGGTTTACCAGGAATAATTTGAAGGGGAATTTCTGTACTGGAGGACTTAAATATTCAAAAAATTGTGAGTGTGCTACCTGTTGTAGTAATGGTGATCCAAACCATGGAATCATAGAATCATTTAGGCTGGAAAAAATCACTGAGCCCAAAAATTAACCCACCACTGACCCCTGTCTCAGACTCAGGATGGAAAGGAGTCCAAGCACAAGTTCCTGCAAGGGAGAAATCCATATTTCCTAACTGTGGCACAGAGCTGCATCTCCTTTTGAATTTTCTGTGCCTTTCAAACCATCCAAAGAATCAGAGCAATATTAAATTGCAATCCTGTCGAGAGAATGGAAAACTAAGGCTAAAGCTTCAGGAGTTTTTCTTGACAATAAACCTATTACAGCAGGTTATTTTGTATCTAGAAATGGCAAATAAAGCTCAGGAAATGTATGAGCAGCAGCCTGGTTGTTTAAAGTGTCTGATTCACTCTCTGAAGTGTAAAGTGCCTTGGATAAAGAAATGCCAACAGAAAAATACAAAGGAATAAAAATCGGGTATTTCTTCAAAAATGGTAGCTCTGAATAGATGATAATGATACATGCAGATAAAAATGAGAGAGTGAGGGAGTGAAAAAGGCTTAAGTTCAGCTCCTGAGCTGTAACTGGATGTTGCCATTATGCTTTATAACTTTATTTGTGTCATCCAGCTTTTTTATAAAGCCCCTTCTGCAGCAGTCTGATATTTTTGATGTTTAAGAGACAAAACCAGTCCTGTGCACAGTGGGCACCTGTGTTGCACCAACACCTTGCAGTATTTACATCAATATTTTAAAATTTATAATGCTTTCTTTACTCAAAATAGGTTTGTTTGGTTGGTTTTTTTTTTCAAAACAGCTACAAGATGAAAGGGACAAAAAAAAAAAAAAGCTCTTTTTCTTTTGAAGAAAATATCGATTTCAAAGGCACACAAAGTCATCACAAAGTGAGATGAAGATAACAGTTCCTAATCAAAGCACCACAGCAGTACTTAGGAATCATTACAAGAATTGCATAAATATTAAAGAACTTGAATATTACAGAATGTATCATATACACTCCTTTGCATATATATTTATTATGAAAGCATTAGCTCAAATTGTTGAATGACTCAAGCCTTGTCATGCCATATGGGAAAGCTACCAATTATTTCATTTACTGTTATTTCCTGCAACATATCTGTACTAAAATAACTGCCAGGCCAAACAGTAAAAACAATTTTTTCTCAGGGAAGGAAAAAAAAAAGAAAAAAAGAAATTGTTTTCCACAAAAATATAGACTTGATAAAATTTTCTATGAACTACCAGCTTCTTCCCAAGCTGGCATAGACACAGGGAAAGGGGCAGCTCCTCTGCTTGCACAGCCAACGACCTCACATCTAATAAAGGGAGATTACAGTGAAATATTCAGCTTTTTCTCCCTTTTTCGACATCCCCCAGCCCCTGCTCTGTGTTTTGCCTTTGAGTGCAAATAGCAAAGCAGATGGGAGGCTGCCCGTGCAAAAGAAGCAGAATTTTGAGTCATGGCAAAGTGATAAAAACTCTGAAAGCTGTCATAGGATTAGGAGAAAAATGTCCCAGAGAGAGATGGAGTTTCACGAAACACGTTTCATCCCTGCAAAACGCTGCAATTAAATGTAGGAATCACTTTAAAAAATAAAAGTGGGGTGGGATCTTCGTGGGATGCTGAAATGATTTTGTATTTCATAACATATCTTGAGGAGGAAAGAAGGGGATGGCTCAGAAACTCACAAATAGTTCATTTCAGGATCAGACAAAATTGGAAAATCTTGGGGCTAAGGTGCTGTGCTTTCAGCTGTGATTATATCAGTGGAGCCTGGAAAAGAGGAAAACAAGTTCTGTGGTCAATAAATGGGATCCCAGCAGAGCAAAACCTCGGTGTAACCTCTGTGTTGATCTTTCTGCTGTCCTGGAGTTCTTTTCATGAGCAATGTCTGGGGGAAGGTTTTGCAAACAGAGAAATATACCAAACCTTTCTGGCATGTGTTCCATGTGGATTTGTGTTTGTAGGGAGCACAGCCTCCCAGGAGTGGGGTCTGAGTGTGAAACTGTGCTGAGCACTCAGTGTCTGTATATTTAGGGGTTGTTCTGGACTGTGTCTAGGCTGGTTCTCTGGACTAAATGTCTGGGAGAGCACTCATTAGATGAGTTTTTAATTTTAAAAAAAAATCAGTAGATGAGTATCCAGTTTATGGAGCAGGTGGATCTTCCTGTTAGTTTCATCCAAATGAAACTCGGTTTCTGTGCTCTGAGACACAACAACACCATCAAAATGTGGTAAAGGGGAGTGATCTGGAGATTCTCTCACAAAGCTTGATGCCTCAGGTTTTAGCCTTTATATTTTTCAGACTCTGTACTCCTTTAGTGTGGAGTTCTGAGCTTCATATTAGGGGATGGTGAGCTCTCTTCACAGAGNGGTGCTAACATACTACTGAGGGCACAGCTTCAGGAACTGAGCAGTAAAAGATTCTGTATCCATTCAGGCTTTCAGTTTTCCAAACCCCAGGGCAATTCATCACTCCCCTGGTGTGCCCAGCAGATATTCCCTGGCTGGGCACATTTCACACCCTTCTGCTGTGGCATGGTGCTTTGCTGACTCCATCCACTCTTCCACAAAAAACAGGCAAGGTACCAGAGAGGGAGATGATAGACATTGTTGCTTCATTCACAATCTACTTCTCAAAATCCCTTTTCCTGTATTTATCTGTTGACCAAATGAGAGTATAAATGCTAAAATAGATGTCTGAGAGAGCTGGAGTGATGATTGAAGACTGTAAAACACAAATGTTTCTCCTCATTTATATTTGGGCTTCCTGTGCTTTGTTTTTACAGTGGTTCAAGTCTGAAAGGAGAGCCCTTCCTTAGTGGAGAAGAGCCAAGAAGCAGGCCAGGAAATGGGATATTTCAGTGTTATATATACAGGTTAATACCTATTTTCCATCTAACCTTACACAAAGATCTTGGTTAGGTGTCTGGCATTGTATCTGCACCGAAAACTGAGCTGAATAACTGTGGGAATAAATAAATAAATAAACCCATAAATAAAAAAAGAGGAAGGTGTTCTGAAGGATTTATACAGAACTTGTTGATCATCTAGTTCTAAAAAAAATCAAAACAAAAAACCGAAAAAACAGGATGTTGGGCCAGAGACCTGTTTGAGAATGGCATAAACAAAAACCATCTTTATCTCTTCTGAAAAGGGAAAATCCCACTTAAGTGCAGAGAGAGGTTAAAGTGACAGGTCAGAAGTGGCTCAGGATACAAGAGGGAATCTTTCAGAGAGGTTTAGCTAAAGCCCTGGGATTTGGGGTCCAAATCCCAGATAGAAGATGAGAGCAAATGCTGCTCTAATGAGCTCTAATGCCAATTTTAAATTACATCCTCTGCTTGGCCATGAAACTCCATGTGGCAGCTGCAAGCAACACGTGGGCTTTTTAAATCATCTGGATTTCTTCCACAGAGAAAAAAAAATACATCCCTATTACTTCTTTTTATGAGCTCCACCTCTGGTACCTTCTGCCTAATGATCAGTGCAGTGTAAAACATCAGTCAACAAAAAGCAGCACAAACAAGCCGTGTTCCTTGGCTGATTTATCTCCTGTGTGGCTGCAGGAGGGAATGTAGGAAATGCCTCTTCCTTGCCCTATTAGAGGCTGCAGATTACAGTGAGCACATTTTCAATATTTACTGAGTGCCTTAGGCTCGGGGCTGTTGGTGTTTTCAGAGAAAAGCCTCTTGCAGGTGTTCATAACTTAATTCCTTAATTCTGAGACCTCTCAGATCTGTGTCAATGAATGGGTTTTTAAGAGGCTGATACAATTTTAAAAAAAGGCTTTTCAAATAGGAATCAATTTTTTTTAATACACTGAAGAATGCTTTCATTTCACATTCATGGGACTCAGGGAAAGGGGAGGAGAAAAGTTATGGAGGTGTTTTCTCATCAGTGCTTCCAACCTTTAACATGTTTGAAAATGCACCAGTAAACAGAGCAACTTACCTAAAGTGCTTTAAGAGTTGCTAAAACGTTTTCTGCCCCCTCCTGCACCAACCCACACACATTTTAGGGATCATTGTGAAAAAACTCACATTTAACAGCAAATGATGTCCCTTTTATGCTCTTTTACAAGTTGAATTTCACAGGAAATTCTGTGGAGTCTCTTCCCCTAGCAACTTCTGCTACTTTATAAATTAAATTTGGCCAAACAATTTCTGTGCTACAGAAATCCAGAGTAAAACCAGTCTTAAACCTTTATTCAGTTTTTTGTTGGGTTTTTTTGCATTTCCATACTGTAGCAGATCAGAGACTGTACAGCAGTTAATAAGCTAATAAATGCAACATGAACATTTGCTATGCACTCTATTTATCACTATTTATAAATCCTATTACAAACAGCTCTTGGAGAATAAAAATTAAATCAGTGGTTTTGTCTTATATGGTGTTGATATAAAAAGGAACAGTGCTGGTCCAGAAATTTTATGTCTATATTGGCAGGTCAGAGAAGAAATAGGGAAGAATTAATGTATGATGCCAGGTATAAAAAGAGTCTTTCTGAAAAGAATTTTTCATTTAAGCCCAGCTGACTTTCCTATAAATTGGGATCTTAAACAAACCTTAGCTCTGAACGTTTATCCAAAAATCTGAATTCAACATGGTATTCATTTCACATTAATTTTGCATTTCATATGTTGTGTAATTTAAGATGTTCATTTACACTCCCTTTGCAGTCAGTGTAGATGAGCAGCACCTTCAGAGAGGAGCCCATCCTGTCTATTCAGATTTTATGATGGCATAAATCTCTTGATGAGGTGTCCATATGTGGTGATATGGCTGAGTATAATGCTATTCAGAAAAATAAAAATAAAGGCAGATGAACAGAAGTTAATTAAAATATTTTAAGGCTTTAGTTCCCATGAGGATTAAAATGTTTTCTAATTTTGTCTTTTTTCTTTTATTACTATTTCACATTTGCCTTGTTTTAAGCTAGTCTGACAACATTCATTAGTCAGGCTTAAAAATAATCCCTTTGTGAAACACATTGAAAAATATGCATGGATTTTATTCAATCACCTACTTATATGTCTGGTTTATGCCACCTAGGCTCGTGAACTTGGCATTAAGAGTGACACTGCATTTGCAAGAGGTACTTTAAACTGATTTACAATATCTTAATAGAGGATGCAGTCAAGCCTAGAGAATTCTGCTTTGTCACAGATTTTAGCAGATTATTTTAAGCATACAGAGCTCAGTTCACAAATCAGTGGGAATGATTCAATGTTGCTGTAAAAGGAGGTAAAATTTCAAAAGAGAGCTAAAATTCCTTTTGAAGATTGCCATTTTTAACATCAACCAATCTCTCCCATGGCAGGGACACCATTCCAGTTTTAAATTCTAGGCAATCACTGCTTCTCATAACTTGTTGCTCAGCTCAAAGCCCTGATTTCTCACCAGCACCCCGAGCTTGACCCAAATGAGGATAAACCTCTTCCTTCCAAAATCAATGCATCACAAATGGGCAGTGGCACCAGGCAGAGTTTTATTTGTTACTCATTTGGAAGGTGTTATTTTATGACCTTTAAATAAGAAGGGAAAAAAATTAAATACGTAAGACTGCCCATCTCCTTGTCCCCTTCTCCAAAAGTTTCAACTCCCCCTCTTTAATTTCCTGTAAAGTGATTCCCATGTTCTGAGTGGCAGCCCTGCTGTTTTCAGAGGTTCCATTCTCCTCTGCCAAAGGCTAAAAATATGTCTGGTCACCAGTGCATCCAAGGTAATCCTATTCATATGTTGATGGTCCTTGAAAAGCCCTTCATTCCAACCTGGCAATGCCTAAGAGTTACCTAATTCCTTTCCATTCTGCTTTTCCAGAATAGAATTTTTCCCTTAGTGCTGACAGCCTCAAAGTGAAAGGGTGAAATAGGCCAATGCTCAAAAAGATGAATGGGGAGAATGAAGGAGATCCATCTTTCATGAGAGTAATGCTAAAATTCACCCTCCTGTCCCACAGCTACCCATAAATTATGGCACTGGTTTAAAAATAATGACATTTTTTTAACACAGAAGCTTGGATTCTTTTGTATTTTCACCACAGGCACCTTTTCTCACAAGTAGGGGTTATAGACTCTGCCCTGGAGTGGAATGGTCCAGGACAGTGCAGAGAGGGGTAGGGAGGCAAGAGAAAAGAAATTTATTTGCTTCATGGAATATAAATTCCTGGAGCTTAATTCTCAGTATTGAACTTTTAACTAAAACAGGAAATTTTCCTCTTTTCCTGGTGAAATGTGAGAGGGTCCTGAGCACATCCCCTCTGAAGGGGAGGCTCAGGGCCAGCTCCAGGACTGCCCAGTGGAGGGATGTCCCTTCCCACTGGGAGAGCTCCCAGACCCTGCTGCAACCAGCCCCTGTCCTTGGGGGCTCCTTGGTGCTCAGGCCTGGCTTGATCCACAGCACCTGCTTCTCCACAGCCACCCTCACCCACCCTGACAAACTTTTCATGCAGAAAACAGCAGCTTGTCTTACAAAAGAGAAATATGCATTGTGTAGAAATGAAATTAAGGATATAGCTCTGAAGAAAAATAGATCTAGTACACCCATAACTAACTACAATCTCTTAGCTCTGATAAATCAGTACAGAAACTGGAGCTAAAAAGCTCTGTAATATTACCAGAATTACATATTGGACTGTCTGAAGGTTCCAAATGGGTTTTTGTCCTGCTCCTCACATATTGGCTTCCCCAGAAGCAGCTCAGATCTGCAATGTTGCAAAAATTGATAATTTTCCCCACGTGAACTTCTGTTCTGTTCATCCCTCCCTTGCTGGGGAGTGAGATTCTCTCAGAAAATACTGGGATCCCACAAAAATGAACGCAGGTCATGAATTATTCAAAACAAGTATTCATATCTACAGAATTAATAATATATGTTGAGGCAAAGTCTCATTATTTTTCAAACCTCTTTTTTGTAACTTGACTCATTGCTCTTTGCATGCAAAATTATACTCAGAGAAGCTCCATTATTATCAACTAAATATTGTTTCCACAAATCCAAATGTTAACTCGCTTTTTCTTTCAGATACTTCAGGTCCATGAGTTTAAATATTTGGCACAGATCCCAGGAGGGGGATTTAGCTAAGGCACTAAATGATGCAGGTTTGGGGCAGCAGATAAAGAAACACACATTTAGAACCATATGTGCTGGTACAGGAGAGCAGGGAAGAAGTTGCAATATATGAAAATACATTTGGATCAGACTTTTCCCTCCAAATGCCATCATAACCTCTCTTTTCAAGAGTGTGCACAGCCTAGGAATTATTCTAAATTGCTCTCTCATGCTCAGGTCCAGAGAAAGCCCCATGATGTGACCACCACAGATCTGTGAGCCACAAGTGCACATTTTTAAAGCAGCCAACATGCCAAGGCTCAAAAACCATCTCAGAAGACAACAAGGAGCCACTCCAACCCTACTCTGCTACCAGAGGGGGCCATCCCATCCTTCCTCTGGCTCCTGCCTCCACACAATCACCCTGGAGTTACTGCTGGTGCTCTGTGGCCCACGGAGAACCTGCAGTTATTTTATTATTCCAGTAGAATCAAAGCATTTCATTTTTGGAGGGTCCATTTCTGGTTTGGTGACTCATGCAGAACTTAATGAATTCTAATGCTTGCTCAAAGAGGCAGGAGGGAACTCTCAGCTGGAGGAGGTCAAGCAAAAAAACCCCTTGAGACAGAGAACCCAGGTCTGAAACTGCACCCTGACAGTCTCAAAAATGCCTTTATTCTGAGTAGTAAAGCTTTGAAATATTGTGCATAGCAGTCTCATATCCACAGAAAATGTCAACTAAATAATTTCTAAAGAACAAGAGATTTTAACACAGAGATTAAATCATGACATCTTTCACTAAAGGAGTGGTAAGATATTCTGACCTGGATCACCTCACATCAGGCATAAAACTTACAGCAGCATATTCAAATTCAGGAAGTATTTAAATTTTTATGTAGCTTGATTGCTGTTAAAAAATGTTATGAAAATGGGTAGTATTTGATGGACATATAAGCTGATTTTGTTTGTGCAACAGCTGTGGAAACTCCCTGTAGAATAATCAAAATAAAAATCCCTGTAGAATAAATCAAAATCAAAATGCAAGGACCAATATCATTTCCTGAAGTGCAGTGAAAAAACACAAGTAATATTTCAAAGAAAATCTTTGCTTTCCAGCCCTAACTATGCTGTGGACAGAGAAAAATACAATAGTTGCTGCAGCATGCTAAAGATTTCTGTAGTCTGAGAACAGCTTTGAAATATCACTTTTGTGCTATCAAACAAAATGTTTAAAGTAAGCTTTCTTTGTTATTGTAAGCCCAAAATGCTTTGATCCCTGTATGTCATAACAAGCTAGCTTTGGGTTTATCTGATGGGTTTTTTCAGTGGCTAAATTATAAATTGATAAAATTATTAGATTGCTTTCTGGGGTGTAATGGTGAGGCTCAAAATAGAAATTAATAAATTCAGCACCATGAAGTTTTAGGGTGCTCCACCTTTCTGCTGTTCAAATGAAAGTACATAAATTTATGTAGCTTAGCCCTCAGTAACACCATCATTTTGTCAGTGAGGTACAAACAGTGCTTTAGAATAATACCAAAAGTTAATCCCACAGCCAAAGTTCACTGCTCAAATTCCAGGAGAATATTCCATATTCTGCATATGGAGCTCACAACACACAAGAGTAGAATCAGATATAATTTATGTAAAGAAAGTAACTGGATTTTTTTTATTAACAAACTGTAGTTTAATAAAGATGTATTCAAGGCCTTATTATTGTATGCACAAATTAATATGGAATGCAGATTTAGTCTGTTGTAATCAAAGTGCACAAAGCAATAAATGAGACCCAAAATCAGAAAGGACAAGATTTACCACTGAAATCAAATTGAAAGCATAATCCAACCATTCTGGCTATAGCTTTTCTGTACTGCCACACAACGTGTGTAGCTCCCACAGCAAATATTTTTTAAAGCTCATTAAAATAAAACCCTTTTGATTTTTTCAGTTGGGAACTCATTGCACTGTTCTAACAGAGAGATGAAGAACTCCAGCATTATGTTTAGAGTTATCCTGGTCCTTGAAATGCATGACCTCTGATCATTTAACCAGATTTTGCCTGTTCCTATCTTGAAAAACCCCTCTGCACCTTCTGATATAATTTTTCTTTGGTTCAAATTAACGATCCAGGTCTACAAAGATTTTCCTGTAACTTGTACAGTGGCTACAGATCTCCCTGAATCTAGATAAATGTTTATAGGATCTATTTCCAAGCTGCAAATTCTTTTGAGAATTGGCAGAGCCAGGGACTTCATAGCAGCTAAGCAGGGCAGGAAAATCTCCAGCCAGTGCAATCAGATTTTCATGTCTGGATTCTGCAGTATAAAAGCAAAACACCTAAGAAAAGACAGCAAGTCAAGAGGTGCTACAACCTCTGGGATGTACAGTAAGTCCTCTTTCCATACAGGGACAACCTCAGTAGATAAAGATGGCTCATTTGAATTATTTGCTGCTTGGATTGAGTGTCTGTAATTCAAGATCAGGTGTGCTGGACTCCAGGGGACAGTGATATTTTATATTCCTGTGAAGAGGAAGACAAACCTCTGCCCCTTCCCATCATATTCAGTTTCAGGTCTACACATAAAGAGGGCAATAAATAAACAAAGCAGCTAGGAAAGAAGGGGCCTGTATACTGATAAGCACATCAGCTTTTCAGCATGGTGCCAGCAGGATAAATGCAAATTCTTGGGGTTTATTTCATGGGAATTAGGGGAATAGTTTCCCTCCAAGACATTATTTTGACAATGCTCAGAATTTCCTTAGGCTGATCCTTCAGCAGCAGGATTTGTGGCTTTCTGTCCCCTGGTGAACTGTGATTTCATGTCTGCAGGATCCCCAGCTTGGCTGGATTTGTGTGCTGTACCTGAAAGCTGAGCTGGTTCTATTTATCAGCTCACTTGTTTCCTCAGACTTCCCTGGCAATTCCTTCAGCTCTGCAGCTCATCTTTCCAGGTACATTTGCCCCTTTGGGTCCCATCTGCTTCAGTGTTTATTGATTTGTTTGGAAGGTTTTGACTTAGCTCCTCACAGAACAGACCAGATATTCAAAAACCTCTCTTGATTTCCTGCTGAAAAACATGAGCCTCCTTCCAGCCTCAATTTTCATTAATCTGGCAGTTCATCTTGCCAGTTCTACTACTTTTTCACTTCCAAGGCTCTCCATGTAGTCCCTGCTTTTCTTCACAAACTGTCTAACCATAATTTGATTTTAGGTTTGGGGGGATTTTGTTTGGTAGTTTTGATTTGATGATTCTAGGTTTTTTTATCTGCAGCTTTGTCTTATCCCAGGCCCTTTTAGAAAGATTCCCACCCACAATGTGAATTTTAAGATCTGATTATACTGCTGGCTGTCCCATTTTCTCATTGTCTTCAACTTGTTCCTTATGCTCTGCAACTCAGTAGAATCCTATATTTAAATATGTGTCTTAATGCCCTTGGACACCTTGGGTAAATTTTACCACCTTTTTATTTTTGTACTTCTCTCTTTTTGACTGGCTTGTCAGTACCACTACAGAGGCTGTCAGGACCCACACAAAGCACGTGCCTTTTGTGAATTAATATTTATAAAGACAGGCTGTGGGATGTGATTTTCATGAGAAAGGTTTCATGCTAAACAAAAAGTATTTTTGTGTTAAATTGTTCATCAACAAAGAGCTAATGCATCAAGGAATGACCTTTACTTGTTCATCTATGCCATCAGTCTTAATTTAGAAACCCAGCAATGCCCTTAAACAGGGTAATTATGAAGTTAAGCTCACACATAAATCATCAGTGTAAAAATTAGGCATATAGGCTGAGGGATATTTTAGCTTTCAATTTTCGTTCCACAGCATTTTGTTAGCCTAGCAAGAAGAAACTGAGGAACAGCTTGTAAATTCAGGGGGCGTCATCCTGAGTCCTTTCTTGAATTCAAAACAAGGCCAAGAAATCTGGGAAAGAAATGCCTCACATTATTTCCTTAATTTTGCAAAAACCTGAGTGCAGGTTTGGTGAAGTCTCACTGTCTGTTCTTGTGCTGTGGGTCTGAAGTGTCACAGCAGGGTGTGAGTGACCTCAGCTCCTGTCACCCAGCACCTTTCTGGGGTTCCTGGATCCATCCCTAATGAGAAAACTGATTTTGCTTCCCTACAGAAATACACTTGCCTGAGAAAGGGGATCTAGAAGCAAATGAGATTTCTTAAATAGCATATAAATATTGTAACATTTGATGTTTCCTACCCTGCAAGGGTGAGATTGTGAAGCAGCTCCTGAAATAAACATTACACCTAAAAATGCACTCCTCCAAGGGCACTGGGGACAGGTCAGAGCACAGGCTGTGTGTCCAGGGAATCACTGCAGGTGCAAACACTGTCAGCTGAGGGACTTGCACCCCTCAATCCTTCTCAACTGCCCAGTGTTTGTACAGTTCAGTATTCCTATTTCCATGTCTGTGCCTTTTCTCTTTGACCAACAGGATTTGTTCACCCTTTTGTGGTCAGATTCAGAAATCATTCCAGAGGTGGTGTTTCACTTACAGGCACAGTGTTTGCCCACCTGGATATTGCTGCAGCTCTTTCTTTCAGCTGCCTTTTGTCCTTGAGCTTGAAGAAGTTTGTTCTTAACTTACAGGCTCTGACCTGGTTACAGAGCACTGGGCAAGTGGTAGTTTCAGAGTGACTCTGAGCCTTTAGAATTGCTTTTCCCAGCAGAAACTTTCTCTTTTCATCCCAGAAACACTGATATCCCCCTTCCCCAGCTGAACCAGTAACACCAGTACAATCATTCTTTCACTGATTGCTTTGTAGGAAAGGCTGCACCCTGTAAGTGAACACAAACACGTGTACCATTAACTCAGCAAAGCAAATTCCATCAGATTCTGCAGGGAGCTTGTGTTCCATCTGCAAGGGCAGCTGATTGTGCTGTCCTGCACAGATCTGCCAGCTCCCCCTTTCAGACAGCAGATTTAACCAGCAAAACTAAATTGCTTGGGAATTAGCTCCGCAGGAAAAGCTGGCTCAAAAGTGGATCAATTTTATTGTTTCAGAAAGTTCATAAGTGTACAATTTTTCCCCAGCAGACCCATCTCTCAGGGAGATATGAACTGTAATGGAACAGGCTCAATCACTCATTTCTTTGTAAGATGGGCAGGCTTCTCACCATGTGGGATGGGTAAAATGGGTGAGCTGTGGAATCTGTGAAGGGCAGCCTATCAGGATGTGCTGGGGAGCCTTCACAAGCATGCCTAAATGTCTTTGATTAAGGGCTTTTCTTCTGTAACTTGTGATAAATGCTGGAATATCGATTTTCATAAGCTTGTTACTGAAGACAGAGAACATATTCCAAAACAGGATTAGAGCAGTAGCTAGAGAGGAAAAACTTCAAGCTTTCACACACACACAAAAAAAAAAAAAAAGAAGAAAAAATATTTTAAATTGCCCACAAGAGAGAAGAAAAGAGAGTTAGCTGTAGCAATGTCCTTATAAGAACGTTGTAAATGCCTTGGAAGAAAAAGGTACTTTATTTTAAGATTACTAAATTAAGCACAGCATGCAAGAGGAAAATGTCTTTAGTATAGAAGTCTGTGGATTTCCTACAGCCCATAATATAAATAGGAACCCAGTCTGCTAAAAGAAGATATCTGCCACAAACATGACATTTCTTCCCTCTGATTTTGTGCAGCAAGTGTCTGTAGCATCACTTAATACAACAACAAGTTGTTTGCTGAAGATTCATACTCTTTTAAAGAGGCCCCTCTAGGCATGTTTGGAAAAGTTCCACAATCTGATTGATGGTTTCTCCTTTTACTCCAGAAACAGGGATCCTGAGTGCTGACAATCATTGTGTTCAGAAAATAAACTGATTTAGTTAAACAAAACAGAACACAGAGACGCACTGAGATTGCAGAAAAACAAGATATTGGGACCTGAAATGCTTTAAAAATAACCACAAGACTTATATTCCATTTCTTTGCTCAAACATCTGCATGTTGCTTTGCCTTTTTTTAATAAAAAACAGGGAATAAGCATTGATAGAAACACCATTATTTTCCATGAATCTCAATTTCAAAAGCAGACAGAAGAATTCTGTCTTTTTTTCCTATGCTTATGTTTACAACTTAAGAGTTTCAGTTACCCAGTTAGACATCAGAAGGAATAACATGAAGTGTAGGTGATGACTCCCCATCAGAACCAAGGCATGTGAAGGTTGGTGGAGCTCAGCACTTGGAATCACTGCTGCTCTCCCAGCTGTGCAAAACCTTTTATTGCTATTCCACCAGCTGCACTTGGCTTAACTTCTCTTCTCCTGTGTCCTCCAGAAAGCCAAGGTGAGATCCCACATGGCACTGATCCTGAAATCAGAGGGGACCTGTTTGCTAAAGCCTCATGCAGAGCCTGATGACACCAATGGAAAGATTTCTTTTAATTTTTACAAGTTTTGTATTCCATCTCCTGTGTATCCAAAGACACATCTTGTCTTCCTCTTCTGGCAGGTGCTGTCTCAAGGAACAGCTTCAACATTAGCACTCTTTAAATATCAGAGAAACCTATTCCCACACAAGTTCCAATTTTTCAGGGTTATTTATTCCAAATAAACTCTTGACTGGATCTTTCTAGTACCAATTCTAACTGTTGGATCTTATACAATCTATTAAATTTCTGATATCTTGTCATTACAATGGCTTTCTTTTTTATTCTCTGTTCATTATGTATATATTGTTTACAGGTAACACTTTAATCTTTCTCCCATTTCTAACAGTTCAGTCATGCTTATACAGTACAAACTTGATTTAATTTCTTAGCAAGGGCCACAGGGAAATTGAAGTGGTGCTGTTCATTATCCTGCCTTGTAATTATGTTTCTAGCTCTGCTTTCTAAAATAGCTCTTGGATGCCTCTGGTTCTGGGACTGTTTTAAATCTGATCAGTGTCTCATTATCTGACATGTTTTAAACTGCTGAAGCAGATAAACCTAACGTGGGGACTGCTCACTGTGTGTCCAGAAATTTTAAGTAGGAAAAGGTGTGAGGCAATGCATTCAGTGATGTGTGAATTCCAGGCTGGATTTGGTTTCTTTGAACTTTGTGATATTATTGCTAGCACAGAACAATCCATACAGATTCATCCACTTCTAATAACACTGCTTAACTCCACGGCATCCATCACAAGGACAGTATACACTTGATTCTATTGCTAATGTATGAATTTTCTAACAACATTTGAAAGAGCTAACGACTGCCTGGCTAATTTTGTGGTATATGAGGGAGACTGAGGTATTTTTATTAAAATGAGACAGATTTCCAGTCTTTCCTATGAACACAACCCCTTGGAAAAGGGTTCTATTCCCCACAGAGGAGCAAATCCAACTTAGAAGAGTGCACCAGGGCACAAATTCCTGAAATCTGCAGAGCTGCATAAGGAGATGACAAGCATGAGAAATAAAACCCCTTTGCTGTAAGAAAGAGTTCATTGCTGCCCAGAGGACTTCAAACTACAGAAAAGGGATAAAAAAAAAACTCTCAAGGGAAAGAAAATCCAACCTCCTTATCTTCCTTTTCCTGGGCTGATGGAGAATCCTCGTGGTCAGTGCCATGAGGGTTCTGAGAAATACTTCAGCCTGGCATCCCTCAAGTCTCCCCTGGCCATGACACAGGTTAGATCACTGCCAGTTTTGCTATTTTCAGAAGAATTGTCTTTGCTCTCTGTATCTGTACAAGCTGTGCAATGCTAAAAATGAACAAGAAGGTAGGGGTTGGTCACTCCTCACATTTGTCTTGTAGCAGTCATCAAAATTGGCATTTATTTGTCTCCCTCTGTGCTACTTTCTGTAATGGCAAATCTTCGACCATCAGAAACTGGACTGAAAACAATATTACATTCTGCCTCGAGGTAAATTTGTCAGATTAATGGCACCTATAAAAGAAATAGTGGCTCTTTAAATTACTGACTCCAGGCTTTCTACAAAATGCAGCTCCACAAGCAAACCTGAGTTTTGGTGTCTGTGGTGCAGAATAAATGCACAGTGCAGGGAAGATCTGCCAGGATTTCCAGACTGTCTTTGCAGCTGCTTCAGCAATAGATCAGTGGTATCATTTCACTTATGTCTTCTCCTCTACCTCATCTGACCCAAACTCTCTGACATCAAGAAATTGTGGGTTAAAGAGTAGAGTGAATTAGGCATGTTCTATTTTTTTTTCCTGGTGGAGCTATTCCACTGCATACCTGATTCAATATTCCCTCTATCTTTGAGATGCATCACAGACTCCAATCTCAGCCTTGCCCTGAGAGCGCTCCAACCTGTAGGCTGCAAACTTAATTGTGGACATCTTCACTTCATTCCAAATCAGTGAGTACTTAGTTAATTTTACAAACCCCTGCAGCTACTTCAAAGTTCTCCTCAATGACTTCCCGTAACCCACTTCTCTGGAACACAAGGAATGTGGTTTAGACCCTTTTTCACAGGAATTGGAGGAAGACCTTCTCTCATACCTCAAAAAAGTGTTTTAAGGAATGCACCTCATAAAGCAAAGGCCCCTTTACACACTTTAATGAGTAAACTACACAGAAAATAAAATCCTTAAGTATTCACAATCATGAATTCTGAAAAAAATTTAATATTCATCACAGAAAACAATTCAGTAACAGCAAAGCATGACAAAGGACACTGAGTAAAACACTAGGATGGAAGCAACAGAAACAAGGTGAATATCCTGTATAGTCCCTCAAAATTTCTTGCCTGTGGCTAGGACTCATTTTTTTCCCTAGGACTGTCCTTACTCCCCTGTTCTTGGCAAAATCTAAACTCATGATTTTATCCTGATGTTAATATATTCGAATTTAATGCCAAGAGCACTACAATGTGATGATATGATACATTACTCAAGTACTTTTGGAAAGGTATAGTTATCAATCTACCAGAAGCAGTAGCTGCAATTTTTTCCTGTACTGTTTTGAGAGAACAATGTAGAGTCTGCATGAGCAGCTTCAAGGTGAAACAGTTCACCACCCTGGCTAGATTTCCACCTATTGCAGTTTAAAAGAATCTTGAAATTGAGAGAATTAAAAACTCATCCATCTGCCTATGAAAGGTTGACAGGAAATTACATTCTTCTAATTAAATAATTTTCATTCTGTATCAGAAGGCATTGTGCCATGCTGAGAGCCACACTCTAACCACCAAAAATTGAGGGTTTCTCCCCAGGTTTGAGTGGGAGTTTCACTCTTTATGAGGAGTAAAGGGGTGTCAGATCTGTTTGTGGCCAAAACCAGGACGAGGTGCTGGAGGTGCTCCTGCCCCCCTGAGCCATGGAACAGCTCCATCAGCACTCCTGGCTTTGGGAACACGAGGGAAAACCTGCTGACATTTGGAGAACAGCAAGAATTCCCTTTAGTGTTTTATATATTTGTCAAACAAGTAATTAAGCTGTTTTGTAAATGTGCTGTAATCACAATAAATACTCAGTGGAAGGGCTCAGGCAATGAGTGTTGTGCATTGCTGGGAACAGGCTGGCTTGGTAAGATACAGGAATTTGTAGATTGAGTCTCTAGAATTCTCTCAGTGTAAAAGGATTGGCAGCTTGGAATTTATTACCTCTCATGAGAAAATGGAACAGTAGCTTTATACTCCCTTCACAGCCACTTTTTTTCCTGTGTTTCCTAGAAGGTACTCTAAATATTTCAGAGGTTATTCACATTCCATAAACTCCAGGCAGTTCCTGTTGATTTATTGGGAAGTTAACACCTTTGGCTGTGTTCTCAGTGACACATTCCTGAATATCTGATATGCTTGAATGCAACTTTAATTCAGAGCTGCATACATTTTGAAGAGAGACATTTTCAAAACAAGGATCTAAAAAAGCTTGTCTGAGAAAACAGAGCAGGAGTCTGTGGCCCTTGCAGTCAGGGATTCAGAATTGCATGAATGTAGATGCCTCTCTAAATAAAACTGAATTTACCAAAACAAAACAATGGATAGAGCCCCTGAATATTTCTTGGTGTCTGGAAGAAAAGCCTGCCTGGATATGATTTACCGGATAGGGAAGAAAAGGGCCCTCTTTGAAACCAGTGCATTAAAAGCCTTTCATAACTTCATGAATTAATTAAATAATGCCTGAAGTGTGAGCACTGTTAAAATTACTTTAAACAAAAAAATATTCATTAGCACACAGAAAATAAAAAGATACCATCTAATTAATCCATTTAGCCTCTAAATGACTAATTAATCTTATTAATTTAGTCAACATTTTATGTTAGATAAGAGAAATTAATGGCAGTTGTGTCCCCTTCTATGTTTAGGGACATCTGTGAAGTCATAGGAAACAGATATTTTAAAATATCAGCATTTCCCTGTGTTTGGATATTTCTGAGATGTCTTCATGAAGAAGAAACTAAGGGCAGCAGTAGCCTGGAATTACAAGGAGTGAGCAGAGCTGCAGGACAGCACAGCTGTAACAAGCTCACTTTTCATATGGATTTATTACCTTATTATTGGGAAGTCTGCAGCCAAAGATACAGCTCAGAGCTTATAAAAGCAAATTGGTTTTCATGCCAATGAAAACCAATATATACATTGGTTTCTCCTATATATTTAACAGTGATTCTTCACCTATTTTTCTGTCTAAACTTCAGCTGTGCTACAATTCCAAATGATTGAGGTCTTTCTGTACAGTCCAGGGAGAAAGGAGACCTGAGTTAGGGTTTAACACCATTATCTAGGTTAGACTTGTTCCTGCTGCTGTTTCATGCTGATTGTAAGGAAAAAAAAAATCAGAGCTCCATTTAAAAAATATTTTTTGGTAAGGAATTTAAAAGTTAGCCATAAAATGCAGAGGGTAGTGAAGCAATACATCATACATCAGCTTAATGAGGTGCCAAAAATATGTGTGTACCTTGTAAAGACAGCTACCCAATGATTGCCTCTTCCAAAAGCAGCTCTGTAATGGAAGCAAGGAAGAGAAAATGTTGAATCTAAGGAAGATTTGAAAACTAGATGCAATATCAAACTTTAAATGTGTTTTTACACAATAACTTTCACAAACTTTATTCCAGTTTCCCAGACACTGCATCATTACAAGAAAAGGACTGCCTTGGGCAAGAAACTTCAGAGTTTTCGTGATTTTTCAATATTTTTTAACTCCTCAAAGATGCTGATTTGGCAAAACAGAGAGGAAACGAAAAATTTCCCAACTCAAAATACTTTGTAATTATTCCTGAATTATAATTATCACTGAAACTGTTTGGTGTTCATTGTTTGCCTTAAAAGAGCCCTTGTTAAAGTTCAGATACTTTTTCATTCTGGAGAGAAGGAAAAGAAGACAATTCTCCTAGGTGGAATCCAAAATTAATGCCAAAATTTGCCCTCATTTACTATGGTTTACATACACTCAGACATTTAATTATCTCCAGAGGTGTAAGTAATGCCCTACTTTGCTCTGGGTGGAATTAATTCCCACACAGCCTGGGAAGGGGTTTGGGTTCTTTGAATGTACTACACCCAGAGCAAAAGCAAAAAAGCAGAAGTGGTGTTGTGTCCCCAAGAATCAGAGGCTCAGGAAATAATACATTTCCACCCAAATGGTATTGTTCTGCTGCAAAAATAAATATTCTGTGCAATTAAGGTGAGACAACAACCCTTTCAATACAAACAAAATTTCAAGCAAGTAATATTATCACTGAATTCAGTGGAGTTATTAACTGAGTGAATCAATCTATGAGTTAATGTGCTTTTTTTGGATCAAAGCCTTAGAAATTTTGCCACAGCTCTCTCTGTAGGAAGAAAACCTGGATTAGCTAATGTACCCGTGTTCTATTAAAAATACAGCCATTAAGACATTTAAATTAAATATGATTAGTCAGCTCTGATTTAAACCTCAGCATATGTAGAGCTTTAATTAGAGTACAGTAAGTGAAACTCATATGCAGCTTTGGTTAATGCTGCAGTGCTCAGTGGCCATAAGTGTCAAAACCCATGAAATTAACTTCTCTCCATGTGCAAATACTCCAGGAAACTACACCAGGGACAAATTAAACACATGAAATTTTCTTGTTATTGATCTGTTATGTAGCTAAAATAAAATGGAACCTCTGTCATACCAGCAAGTCTGTTCTCCTTTCCCCAGTAAGGAATATTTTCTGCCTTTCTAAAATTGCACCCGTTCCAAAGGCTAAACTCAGGCAACTTTAACAAGGCCTAAAGATTCAATGATGAAAAATATTTCTTGGAAAGCTCCATCTGTTATCAGTCTACAAGAGGACTTGTAATTTGTGAAAAAACACAGGAGTGCTGTCTGAAAGGGGGCTGCTCATGCTCAGCTGCTGCATGTTTCCAAACACTCACTGAAAGCATTGCACTTTAATCTGGGAAGAAATCACTGAAGTGTTCTGGGCTGCCCTTTAAAGCAGTGATGCAGCAAGCTTGTGACAGAGAAAAAACAGACAACTATCTATTAACTACTCATTGCAACCTGGCAGCTGCAGAGGGAAAAACTCAAATGCACAAGACAAAGCAAAGATATATAAGATACATGAGATATATTATTATAATAATAAAAAGAGATATTATTTCTAGTGGATATTATTTCTAGTGAGAGATTTTAAAGGAAAAGAAGTTAGGTTTTCAGCAAATATCAATAGTATTTTAAGAAGCAATGGAACCTAGTGAATGTGGAATGCAGCTCTCTGATGCTAACCAAGAACTGCCCAAGACAGATATCATCAAAAGGAGAAAAGTATATTGAGGCAGTGGACTGAGATGGGCCATCAGGGTGGCAATAGATGAGTGTAATCCAAGAACTGGAGTTAACTGATAAGGAAAGAATCCATGAAAACCTCTAGAAAAATACTAATATGTAGGGAAACAATTAGAACAAGGGTGACTTTTTAAAAACTTTTCTTCTTGTGCAATGAGCCAGTGGCTAAACTAACTTGTTTAATAGAATATTTTTTTCAATTTATCTTAATCAGCAACTTCCCCAACTTCCTAAAAGCAGGAATGTCTCAGTGCTCATAAATACTCACAAATAATATGAGTGGCCTAATCCAATTGAGTTCATTGGTTTGAAAGAGGAGAAAAATCACATTATCCAATGGAAGTATTTGTGGCAACCCAACTGCAGCCAGAGAGGGGTTATTACAACAAGGCTTTTGAACAGGGCTCTAAAACTGCACCCAGAGCTAAAATCACTGTGCCACACATATGTTGCCTCAGGTATATCAGTTTTACACTGACATTTACAATTTCATTAGCTTCAGTGGCACAGATTTAGGTGGAAGAAGGGTTTCTTGGTGTTTGAATATAAAACGCACTGCACTGGAAACATCTCTCTGTGCAACTCTTAAATATTTCACTGCATCTATAAACACCTGAAAATGTTAGAACCCTCCTGGCCATGAAGCAGGAGTGATTTAAACTTGACAGTACAACCTGGTATTTCCTGTGTCCTTGTGTCCTGCCCAGCCCTTCTGGTGCCAAAGTGCAGCCTGAGTGGAGCCAACAAAACCACTGTGGAACAGAGATATTTGGGCTTTACTGCTTCCACACCAGTATAATATTGCTGGCATTCATGTAATTACATCTGATTTCCTCTGGTAAAAGGATACAGAAATGTGTGGAACAGACAGATAGCCTCCAAATTAGGACACAATCCTTTCAAATTAAGGAAAAGTCTCACCATGCTCGTTTTAGACTGCACACTTTAGTGGCACCTTATAAATATTTATGAAGTTCATTAATGGACATATAATGTTTGAGCTTTAATTGTTTAAGGACATTAAAACTTAATTTTAATAGAGGTCATATAATTTCTGGATTCCTAGTGTACCAGCTCCAGACCTTTAAAACTTAATGGCAATGATGGGTTTTCCATCACGGGGTCAGAGGCATTTGCAAATGTAATTTTCCAGACCCATCTAAAATATCATTAATTCTGTCCTGTGCATATAAAATGATCTAAGTTATCAGAGTCATGGCTTGTTTAACACAGGGCAAATCCTAGACATTTATCTCCTATTCCTCAAATAAACTCCTCAAGTTGACAAAAGCAATTAAACTGGGACAACATGAAGTCACATTGGGAAACTGTGTTGAAAATCCCAAATGAGCTTAATATTCTATCATAGGAATGGTTTCATTAAACACCCCTAAGCCCTCTTCTGTTTTATTGTGCACATTAGAGAACTTACCCTGCCAGGTACCAAACCAAAAGCCATTTTGCCATTTGTGGCATTTTACATTCACAGAACTCTACTACTTGATTTAGCTGCATTTTCTGCTCATGAAAGTCAGTGGATTCTGTTCAATTCTTCCTGAGAAAATAGGTTTGCTGTGGTTTATTTCTTCAGCTGGAGTAGGTGGGTATCAAAACAAAGGCGGTCTCCAACTCAGGGAAAATGATGATCTCTGGCTCCAGATCAGAAAGCTGAATGATTGCTTTATTAAAACTATGCTATATTACATTAATATACTATTTTAAAGAGATATACATACTTACTATATCATACTTACTTTCTAACTATCAACTAACTAACAAAACCTGTGACTCTCTGCTGAGAGTCCTGAACACAGCTGGATCAGATTGGTCGCTGAACCCAAACACCACCACCAGAATCCAATCAAGCCATGACCTCAGGTAAACACTCTCCAAACACATTCCACATGTGGAAAACACAGGAGCAGAGATAAGGATTGTTTTCTCTCCTTCTCTCTGTGCTTCTCCAGGAAAAATCCTGAGAGACAGAACTATGTCTCTCTGTCCAGAGAATGTGAATGCCACAGGTGGGAGAAAATTTGATGCATTTTCTCTGTTTCATTTGTGCCACCAGTTAAAGGAACACATTCTCTGGCCACCTTGGAAAGCTTCTATTGCAGCTGGCTTAAAAAGTTTTAGAGGTGCTGCTGCTTCAAGGATATAGTTCCCACAAGAATAAAACAATATAGAGCTCTTTCTACCTCTCGTTGTTGTTTGGCAGTGTAAATAGGGATGAAATTTAACAAGCTCTTATTTCAGTCAGGAGTTTCATAAAGAAACCCTCCCAAAGGGATTCCCTCATCTTTGAAAGAAACCAGCATGTTCATCATGTGATATTCCAGCTGTTTCCCACTGTTCTGCAGCATTCTGCAGTAGTGGTAGCACACTCCTACTTCAACAACCACATTTCAAAAATCACTTCGTACTGTTATTAGAAAGCAGAACCCAGTCTTCTTTCTAAGGCAGATCCTTTCATGTTCTTAGTGGTATTTTTTACTGGAAAAATTCTTATTGAAATAAACTGCATCTTCTTAGAACCTTTTAAGATCTATAGCTCTTTAAATAAGCCCATGAAAATCTGAAAATTTAAATCAGTGATAAGAGAGATGGCTGTAATTGAAATGCAGCTATGATAGAAATAGAGTTGGCACTGAGATTTTAAATTCTGAAAGATGGCTATATATTAACACACTAATGTTAATTAGCCCATTAACAATTAAGTAATATAATGACATTAAAATAAAATTAGTAAACTAAACAGTGTCTGAATAAATGGAGGTGATGGAGCAAACTCATAATCAGCCAGAATAATGAAAATTCTAGCAGAGACCAACTCTCTGGGGAAGGTTTCAGTGGAATGAAATGCACTGATCAGCAAAATATGGATCAGAAAGGATCCCTGAAGATTGTCCGCTCCAACCTTCCAGTAGAAATGGGGTTGTTGCCAAGAACGGGTGGTGTCCACCGTGGCTTTGTTAATCCATATCTTTAAAATTTCCGTGGATCCCACAGCATTCCTAGAAAATTTTGGTTTGGTACAGCAACACCTCACTAGTGAAAAGGTTTTTCCAACATGTCCATTCTGAACCTCCCAAATTGCAGTTCAGGGCTGTTCCCCTGTGCTGTCCAACCACCACAGAAGAGTTTGGCTCCACTGCCTTTGGCACTCCCTGTCAAACAGCTGAAGGTTGTTCTCAGCTCACAAAATCCCCTCTTCAGGTTCAATGCCTGGTCTAGGTCCCTGACCAGCCTTTAACCCTTTAGCCTTTGCACCCTCCCTGTTTTCCAGCAGGGCTGGATTGATGCAAAGGCTTCCTCACCCTACATGCTAAACATTTTTGGTTCATCTCCACAAGGTCTTCATTGTCCCAGTCCTCAAGACCCCTCTGAATTGCCTCCCAGGCATTTGGCAATTATTCCTCCTGCTTTAGAATCCTCCACAAACCTATAGAGGGTACACTGTGTTTTTCCCTAAACATGGAGCAGTTCTTGGGTCTGCCCTCTGCACATCATTTCCCCCCATCAGTGGTACAGAGGGAATTGTCTGGCAGTCAGAATCCCAGTCACATCTGCCAGGATGATCACAGCTGAGTCAAGGTTCCCTCCTGTACCCAGCCTGTAGGCATAATAAATGCTGAGCCCAGGGAGTGACAGCACTGAGTGACAGTTTCAGAACATTTTGTTACAATTTTTTTTTTTTAGCATGAAAGGTAGATACTGCATAATTAAAAGTGAAGTTAAATTTTCAGGGAATTCTTTCCTTTTCTTCATATAATTAATTCAAGTTGTAATCAAACTTAAAAAATATAAGATCTGTTTTAGTGTTTTGTAGGTGACTCAATTTCATTTTCAGTTTAAAGCCTATGTCATAATTTAGAAACTGACAAAACAGAGAGTCAAAATGTAGCTGTGTCTGTTAGTTTAAAATCTATTTCTTTCTTTTTCAAAGGAAAACTATTATCCCCAAACTGGTGATTCCACTACTGGTACAAATGCAGTCCTGACCCAGAATTGAAAGCCTAGCAGGGTACACTTTAAGATTCTAGGAGATGTCTAAGACACTACAAAAGTCATTTGTAACCATTCTCCACTGTGTTCCATCCTCTTTCTGTGAGTGTGATTTCAGTATGTCTGAAAAAGACTGCTACAAGTCAACGCTGTAATGGCAGATTGTTTCTCTTTGTTGTAACAACCTCTCTGTGTTTTTAACAGGTTTCCTGAATGTTTTAACTGATCCTGTACAGATTTGTGCATTTGTGTCCATCTCACACACTGCACAAGGGTCCCAGGGCAATTAAACTTTGGGAGGAACAAGAATCCTCAGGGAGGAGAAACCCAGGTGAAAAAAGCAGAAGCAGTGACTGAGCTGAGGCACTGGGGCTGCCAGACCCCAGATTTCACAGATAACCAGATTTATTTCTCCACACAGCCAGGAGTTGTTGTGCCACAGCAGTGCCTATTTTGAAATAAGGTAAATCTCATCCCCCCTGCAGATGGCCCTGCAGCAGCTTTGCCTTCCATAATGAAGGGCCAGTGAAATTCAGAGTGAAGTCTGGCTGACAGATAGGAAATAAAGCAAGACAGATACTGTCCTGAAAAGTAACAACCATGATTAATTTAATAGAGCATTTTAAAAAAAGAAAGTCTTCAGTCTTTACTTTAATGGAGCTACTTCAATAAATGTATTCAGGAGTTGCATTTAATTGAATTCTTAGGATTTGGCTGCATTTGGAAGTTTACCAAAATATCTAGTCAAGAACAATTACCAGGCTAGGCTCTCTAATTGAGATTTAAAATGTCTTTTTCCTATTTACTATAACCTATGCTGGAACTACGCCTTAAGAGCTGTTTTGGAAGGATTCTGAGAGGAGATAACTATTTATAATTATGAAAGAGCCACATAATGTAATATGCAAGGACCAGGCAAAGATCATCCATCCCAAAAAAGAAATTTCAAATTTCTACTAGAGAGTCAAATATGAGTTGTGAGCTAAAAGAAAAACTGAGATGTGGCATCTCACATATGTCAGGTCTCTAAAGAAGCTCTTAAAACCTATTAGTTTTGATTTAACTAGAAGGTTTCATTAATACTTGGTAAATTCCTTAAGATGACTGGGCTTTCACTTTGTCTGCAATTGCATTCATTGGGTTTGGCTGCTAAAGTTCATGTCTTGGAATGTGTTAAATGAAATACCTTAAAATATTACTATGTTTTATACTGAGAACACAACCATGTGACATTTATAGACCATTTTTCCATGACTGAGGCAGTGTTGTGTCAGTGAAAAAAAAAATAAGATAAAGTAGAACCCATCCCTCAATGTCTCCTGGAGACAGAATAGCAGAGGCCAGTGCAGAAGAAGCAAGTGCAGGACTCAGAAAATGATGCTAAATGATGCCAAAGAATGCCTAAATACTGGCAAAGCAACTGAGGGGAGCAGTTTTAGAGCATTTCAGTTCTGTATCAGCCACATGCATCTTCTGTTCATACCTGAGAACACCAAGGGAAGTTCACCCTGTGAGACACCAGAGGTTCTGCCATGGCTGGAGACTGTGACTGTGTGAGAAGCAGCAACAGCAGAATGGGAGAGCCAAACCACTGGAACAGTCCTCCAGACCTGTGAATTTAATGGGCACCCAGATGCTCTTTTAGGAAATAATAAGGAAGGGTGTATCTGTAATCTGTAATTATTCTGACTCTGTGAATATTCTGAGTGCTCTGTCGCTCTTGTCAATTTTATTAACATTTTAGTGAGTTTGGGGAGTTCTATAAAACAGTGAAGAGGTGTAGCAGGGTTCTATCTCTGTGGTCACTCCATCAGCTTAGGGCAACAACCTGTGCCAGTTTTAGCAGCTTGTGCCCTCTCAAATCTCCACTACACACCACTGTACACACAGCTGAGTTTGGTGCTTTGCAGGAGACTGGCTGACCCAGCTTTACCAGGAGGTAACCAGGAGGAATTCTGGGTACATGTGTTCCTTTTTATGGATAATGACAGGATCATTTAAGACTGAAGGAGTTTAATGCATGAAGTCCATCTTGGACAGAGCAGTGACACTAACACAGGCCCAGAAAGTGCTGCCACTTCCTTCTAGCAGGCCTCAAAACTCTGAGGTAAAAGTGACCCACTTCCTTATTATTTTACATACGTTTTCCTTTTCCCTTCAGGAAAATCAAGGCCTAATGAACAGACAGAATGAGAAACAGAAGCTTTCTAGAAACTGTGGGACTAATTTCCTGCAGCTGGGTCTCTGCTAAACATGACCAGCCCCAAAATGCTGCCCCATCTGCAAACTGGATGTGAGCAGCTCAGTTCATCCCAAAACACATTGCATTACTGCAGTGCTACATCTCTAACACATCTCTAACTCCAGATAAGCCTTGGCTGCCTCTTTCTTTCTTTTTTTGTCATTCTGCAATGAAACTATGCAGGAATGATCCCAACCATGCAAAGGAATATTCTCAGCTAGTATAAATCAGGGTTATTTCACGAAAGGCAATGAACTGAAGCTGGTTTATGTCTCCTACAGCTGTAGATCAAAACAGAATTAGCTTGAAACCTGCTGCATGGAGCTATTTAGAATTATTTGTGAAGTGCCTAATCCCCAGAAGCTTATGTTCAGGTAAATAATCACAAGGTACTTGTTATCCTGATCTACTAATAGAGCTGCTGGGTGAAGATTGCAATCCCAGCACAGAATTCTGCCTTGACTTTTCGTATTGTATATTGTTTTATTAGTTAGTTCCACAGCAAGAAAGTGGAGTTGAGCAAGCCCTACTTTAATGTTTACTCAACAGAGAAAGTGTTGGGAATCCTGTGACCCACTGAGGGTCTAATAAGCCATTGTTTATGTACCTCAAATGTGTGACTGGAGATGTTTGACTGGTCACCACTTGTTCTGACCACTCAAGGAAGTTCAAATTTTTCAGCTTTCCCCTTTTTAAAAATCTAGATCATCTTGGGAACGAGATCATAAAATTCTGGTCTTTCTTGGAGTAACTCCTGTTTATAAAATGCCAGATCACCACAAACCTTAATGATGGTTATGGCAGCTGAGTGAAAAATAATAGAAAGAAATAACTTTGCAGACTACATATCTGACAGAACTTGACCCTTGAATCTCAATATCATCACAAGATTTTGTGAGAGTGCAATCACTGCCAGGCAAACACACTCTCAGTGCTGGAAAAGGACATTTATTCTCTGGTTTGTGAAGACATTTCTGTGTGAAGTCCCAACATCTTTCTTCTTTCTCCCACAATGCTGAACTAGTTGGATTATTTGAAATTTCTTCCTTCTAAATGGGATGTTCCTTTCAAGTAACCTGGACTAGTGTTTCTTTGCCTGTTTAATCTTTGTTTACAGGCCAACAAGGAATTTATTAGCCTATTTCGATCTCTTTTGCCAGGAGCCCAAAAACATTTATTGAGGAAATAAACTGATGCTCTAGTTCAGTCCTTTTCTTTCCAAAATTGCCCATTCCTGGTTTCTCACAGCCACTTAGCACTTTATAAAATTTGTCCTACATCCTATTGTACACAAGTTACAGCACAATTTCACAAATGATACTGCATCAGTTACTACAGCAAAGAAATAAAGTTCCTTTTACTTAAAAATTCCTTCCATTTTTTTATTATCAACATTGATATCAAATAAAAAATTATTCTAGCCACTGCATTTTTGCAGCCTTATATAACATCTTTCTCTCTTTCCCATTTTACATCTATACTCGACCCATTTCTCTTCTACAGATCTGTTTCCAAACATTCTTCTTCCATTTAATTCAAACCAAATTCCTGGTTTGGGCCTAATCACTCCTCCCTCAATGTCTTTAATAATGTATGGATTGCATTTGTTTTTTTAAGCTTCCTGTTTCAGTATGCATTTCTAGCCATAATAAAGAAGACTAATAAAATATTTCCTCTTCTTAATGCAAAGTCCTGCTCCAGGCTCCTGATTTCAGAATATTAGGATGGAAAATATCCAGAACTCCAATTTCTCTGCAAGTAAACAGAAATTTCTACAGCCTGAGGGTAGCCAAAGTGATACAAGTTTGTTTATATAGTCTCAATTGCCCTTAAATCAACATCTTGCATCTTATTTCTTCTTTCTTTTGAATCTTCTATTTGATCAAACATTTTATTATTTTTGATGGGATACTGTAAATAGTTTCATGATATCAAATGAAGATGTGATTGATACTGCCAGCATGAGATGAATCATCACAGACTGAATTTCATGACTTTTTAGTAAAAAGAAACCATTTTTACCTTATTTCCTCTACAAGCAGGACATAACAAGTGTAGTTAACTCTGTTAATTATAATTCAGAAAATTCTGATTAAAAGAAAGCGTGTGCTCTTGTTAGCAGGATGATTATTGAAAAACCACAGTGCAAGTTGCAGGGATCTCCCTCTATTTTGTGTGAGGACAAGTCAGTGAGATGTTGAACTAAAACCTATTAATCCATCTGTAGTTTATATTTTTTTCATTCCTCTATTTTATTTAATCTGGTGATATATAAATATATTTATATAGATATGTATAAAAATCAGAATGAGCTGGGATCTTCCTTAATATAAGTGATTTTGGGGACTGTACTCAAATCCGATTGGAGTGAATCCTTCATATTTTTTTCCAGGATATTTTCTGCTTATTTCCTTTTCCACACCACTTATCATCTCTCTGCCGGTGTGCTCAGTGTCATTAAAGCCTCACAGAGTCACCAGCCTTGTTGAGCTGTTTGGCCCCTGACACATCTGTATATGGACCAAAAATCCAAACTGAAACTGAGCTTACAAGATATTCAAATATATCCTGTTTGTTGAAAAAATATTCTATTCTTCTCTCACAGCCTCCAGACCTGACTATGGATTTGTTGATATGTAGGAATGTTTCATATACACTACATTTTTTGGTGTGAAGGGGATTGACCAGAGGAGGCATTATTCTTAAGCAAACTCATTTAATACCAGGTTAAATGTATTTGTTTCCATCTGCTCTGTTGGCAGAAAGGCTTTATGGCAGCTAAGCCAGAAAAAGTCACAGAGCAATCACCATAAAATCTCACTGATACTAACAAGGGTGAGGAGTTTCACTGGACTGAAAATATCCTGGTGCCTTTCACACAACGTCATGCCACTGCTTCAAGAAAGAATCATGGGGTGGGTTTTGTTGGCTCTTTTTTTTCCTCAAAATAAAGACCTTAATTGTTTTAATTTATTTTAGGAATGAAAAACATGCATCTGAACAATCCCATTTGCAACATCCAGCACTCAGTTTAAATCACTTTTCAAGGATGGAGCTTTCCATTTTATGCATGCCAAGGGACACCATTAAAATCACAGGAGCTGCCTACATTCATGGGGAGCTGTAGGAGTCCACCACTGAATATTTTTGTCTCATTTTCTGGCTCTCAGGAAAGTGATTAGCTCTGAGAACAAGCACAGTGTTACTGGAAAAGTTAAAAAAAAATTTTCTTTATTCCCTGGTCTTCCCCATCCTGCCTGTCATGGAAGTTCCTTGGCAGTGACTGTCACTCAGGCTGGGCTGTGCACTCAGAGGGGACCCCACAAAAGGTCAAAGCTTTGACCTTGGCACAACAGTCTGAGAGAATTAATAGGAAAAAAACCCATCTGCTCATCACTTCACTAATTAACTTGGGGTGATTGTTGTTGTCTTCCCCTTGCTTCTGCACGCAGCCAACGTGCTCAATATTTAAATGTATTTTTCCGGAAAGATAATTTACCTGCTGTTTGTGACACCAGGCTGGATCACATCCTAAAGGATCTGACAGCTGGGAACTCCAGAAATGCAGTGTAAGAGCTGTGAATCACCCTGAGAAAGACACACCATGCTAACTGCAGAGTTGGGCTGCTAAAATTCGTGCCAGTGCTTCCAGACTCCTGTGCTGAATACTGGCACAGGACTCACTGCTGCTTCTCATTTCTCAGTATATCAACATGAATTTGGTTCACTGCTTTGCCTTGGGGGTTCTGTTCCCTGGGGCGTTCACAATTTCCTCAGAATTCACCAAATTTTCCCTAATTTTTTTCTCTTTTGTGTGAGAAAACCAATAAAAACGAGATATTTCATGAACGATTATTTTTTTAAATTCTCCTTCCTGGGAAATCAGATGTTCTCCTTATTGCAAGCAAGTTTTTTACAGGACAAAAAGGACTTTCAAGCAGCTCTAAGGATGGGGCTTTTTCACAGCAATATATCCCCATCTGCTTGTGTAGTTTATTTTACATCATTTGGTGTCTCTTTAGCCATGGCACAGTTGAAGAGGCTGTATTGTGCTGTTCTCAATTGGTTTGCTGGCCAATAAACCCAAAAGGCCCCAAAATATCTTGGAGTCTGATAGTGCTTATCAGTTTATGCTTGCATTTTACAATTTAAAAACTGAAATAAATTACCTGAACAACTGACCCAATTATTTCTGTTCTAATGGCAAGAGAGAGGATAAAAATGGACCAATAATTCATTTTTAAGGTGTTGAACTTTCAAGAGCAAAAAATTCCTCCAGATTTGTGATTTCTTAGAGACCTTTGTAATATTTACAATGACAATTTTCTGTCATCAAACTGAAAGGCAGAATGTTAAACACTGTGCCATATTTTGAAACTGTTTTCAAGTGTGTGCACCCATCCTGTCTTTTATAAAGTACATTTCTTCCCATATCTACCACAATTTCTGATATTAAAGCCATGTCCACAAGTCTCCATCTAGAAATAACTGGATAACACCCCAGTTCTGCTATTGACACAAACTTTAAAGCTGGTTCTTTTTTGGTTATTTCTGAGCTTCTGTTTGATGTTGTTGTCTCATTCTTAGTTTTTATTTGATGTTATTGGGTTAGTTTGAGTGTGTTGTGAGTAAATTTTGCTGGGTGGCACAATCTGCCCTAGAAATATCAATAATGGAATAGCTGCAGTGAAAATCAGCACGTTATTCTTGCAGTACTTATAAAGTAGAAAAAAGAGATTTTTATTTGCTTTAGCTAAATATAAGTTAAAGAGAAAAGCAGCCCTTTTCATTTACAGGAATATATAAAAGAACAGACCACGTGCTGAGAAGTTCAGCTGTAGCAAGTGATGATGCAAAAAACCATGGCAGGGTCACAAAATGTTTCTGTGATTGGATGTATTCCCTAGGGAATATCTTTTTGTTTTGTTTTTTTTGGTTGGTTTTTTTGTTGTTGGTTTTTTTGTTTGTTTGTTTTTTGGGGTTTTTTTTTTTTGTTTGTTTTTTGTTGTTTTGTTGTTGTTGTTTTGGGGGGGGGTTGTTGGGTTTTTTTGAGGTGGGATGGTTAATACTGCTTAAAATTAAAATTTTTTAAATTTTATTTTATTATTTATTTATTTTAATTTTTTTTCTCCTTGCACAGCAGGAGAAAAAATCTTATTGCAATTAATATTCATCATTTCCAGTGAAACTGAGGAATTCCAGCCACAGGCCAAGGCTGTGCTGTGCAAAGCACTGTAGGGACAAAGAGAAACAGTCCCAGGTAGCACTGTAAACAAAGAGCTTAAAAGTGGGAGTAGGAGCAGTGTAAAAGCATTAAAATTATTTATCCAGCATCATGCAGTTAAGGAACTCTCCTGAGTAAGATGCAGGTTGTCTGACTCTCATTTTTGTCCTCTGGCAGCCACATGCTGCTTTTCCCAAGCCCACAATCTCTACCACATCACTCTGCTTGTTTACCAGCTCAACTTCACATCCATGAATTACAAAAACTCTATTTCCCTTCTCCACAGCTATGCACTGCTAAACTCCAGAGCTGTAAATGGACTAAGGGATGTGAAAGTAACTGCAGCAAATAGAAAGCTAAATTACTTCTAAGAACAGGCCTGTCTGAAATTCTGAGGACATAATGGAGCCCCCCAGATTTATGCCAATGGATGGTGTCACCACACAGCATTTCAGATGTTGAATTTGTGTATAATTCCAGATCATTTGAACTGAACAAAGAATTCACAAGTTTCTCTTTCATGCACCTTAGCTACCAGAAAGTCACAATTCCCTTGGCAATCTATTGCTGAATTTCACTTGCCTTAGACATAGAAAACCTTCCTAATCTCTATCACTGTTCAGACATGATGTAGAAACTTCAAAAGAGTTTTCATTTCCCCTGTAGGATGTGAGATCCCAGAAATTTTGCAGCAAGAGATGAAGATGATGGCATCCTTAAGCTGCTAAAACCCAGTTTGCTCACATCAGTCCCTCAAGTATTCTAACCTGATATGTGGGTCAGAGGAACTAAATTTTTTACATCTCTCATTTGCACTGAAAATATTTATACTAGTAAATAATTAATTACATGAGATCCTCCTGGCAATTTCCATTATTAAATTAGTTATTAAATTATATTGCATGTCTTGGGAAATAGCAAACAATTAACCAAGGGCAAGCCAAATTTCAGTCTGAAGAACTTGGGGTTTTTAAGTCACCACCAGAAGAGCTCCAAGGTAACAGAACCCATCAAAATAACTTTGTTGGAGGGAGGTGTCTCCAGGTAGTCCCAATTTGGCTGCACATCCCACTGCTGCTGCTACCAACATTATCTCTGCTGTTATACTAATTATCAGCTTTGTTACGCTAAACAATCACTTTATTTTGGTAATGCGGGCATAACTCTGGATTAATTAGCTCAGACTTAATGGCCCCTCAGGGAAAAACAAACTGAGAGCACACTGACAGAAAAGACTGGAGAGTTGCAGGAGTTTGCTAATAATTGTATAGATTGACTTCCACCATCAGTGATGCTTTTACATTGAAAAAGTAATTTTCTGCCACTTCTTCTGACTTCCTGTGCCTATCTTTCTGAGAGGAATTCAAGGAATCCTTAAAAAATGAGAGATTGTTGTGAGTTGCCACATTTAGCTCAAATCCAAAAAGAGGGTCTAGCTATGAATCTGAACCCAGACTACTTCTTCAGCTCTAGAGATTGGTTCCAGTTTCTCTCCCTGCTCTGCACATCAGAGTTTGGTAGATGTCAACTTTTTCTAAGAACCAACTATTACAGAAAACACTTCTCAGCTGCTTCCTGCAATTGCTAAGAGGTGGCAAAACTTTTCTCAGTGAAAGAATTCCATCACATTTTGAATCCAGTTAAAACTCAGTGCACTCCCTTTTGCCTGCCCACCTGCTTTCCTCTTCCCCCCACGTCTTTAAGTCAGTGCTTAATTCTTCAAGGTAAGCTTTCAAATAAGGAAAAGGAAAATGCATTACCTGCTATGAATACACTGAGACTTTTCAGTGCTTTTTATTTTAGTGTGGTTTTTTGTTTTTTTTTTACCACAACAAAAACTAATTGCTCCACAGCCCAATTGCCTGGAGCCTTCTACCTTGTGAAACCTCTGTTATTAAGTGGTTCAGTTGTCAGAAGGATTTCATCCTTAATCAGTCTCTGCAATCAGATGGTGCAGGCTGCCAGACAAATCCTTGGGTTTAATTCCCTGTATTTGGTCTTGATTTGGTCTGCAGCAGGTGCAGCACACGGGGAGAGAGCAAAGCTCCATCTGGGACACCCTCCTGCATTTCAGCTCCATGAGCAGACCCCGGGTTTGTCTCGTTCTGCTCTCCCAAATGCTGTTCCCACAGCTGCCCTAATTAGTAGATGGGCTTGTTAACAACTTAGATTTCATATGATTTTAACTTTCCTGGACACCTAAACAAAGGCATTGTGTAACACTCTTTTTCTAGCTGAAGTAGATCTTTCTATTTGAAAAGCTCTTTAGTGTGTAAATAGAAAAGGTAAGAAGATTTTTGGAAAGCTGGGAAAAGCAGACCTTAGAAAGAGAAAGAGCAGAGAAATTAGAACAGCTACAGCTGTAAAGTCTGAAGGCAGAAAAAATTACAATAGTACAAGAAGTAAGGCTATGAAACAATAGCTTGAGTTTGAGGCTTGCCTAAGATAGACCTTAAGACTGCTTAGCAAGATAGTAGAAAGTTTTAAGCTTAATAATGATGTATTGTGTATTGTTAATAAGAGGTTTTCTAAGGTCTGCTTTTCCCAGCTTTCTGAAAATCTTCTTACCTTTACTATTTCCCACATTTAACTTTCCATTTGTGCTGCCCTTATATCTTCTATATTGGTCACTACCTGTCTATGAACATCATCATATCCCCACACACACACATTTTATAGCATGGACTGGACTATTTCAGTATCCAGCTCTGGGCATTCTGGCTGGTCTGCCTTTATGAAGCTCTTAAGAAAACATTTTTAATCAAGAACATGTGCTTTACCCTGGCTCAGATATGAATTGGTGTTCCCTCTTCAAGTTCTTCCAATTCAATTGGCCTATATCAATTAAATTTCTCTCTCCTGATCCTACAGCTTGCTCTTGAAGTTAATCTCTTGAACTTTCTTTGAATAATAGAATATCTGAGTCCACAAAAGACTCTGTAGGCAACCATGGAGCTGAGACCAAAGAGCTTGCACAGCTCTGTGCCATATTTCCTTAGCTCTGATAGCCTCAGAAATGGGGTGGGATGTAAACATTGTGAAGAGCATTCTTGGGAATGCAGTCATATGAAGGATTTAGATTTTATGTAAAGCTTATTTAAACTAAAAAAAAAACCAAAAAAACCCAAAAAAACAGAAAACAAGAATCCAAAGAAACAAAAGAAACCAACCAAAAAAATAGCACTGAATATGCAGAGTACCTGAGGAGATCCTGATGAACCTCAGAAGTATAAATTGTCTTTGCATCAGATTTCTCAGAATTGCTGCTTCTCCAAGACCAGAGGCATCCATGAGGTGAGTGTGATTCTACTGTAAATTTTTTGTTCCTTTCACTATAACCCACAGCCCTAATTCAGACAGCCCTAATTCAGATNATTGCTGCTTCTCCAAGACCAGAGGCATCCATGAGGTGAGTGTGATTCTACTGGAAATTTATTGCTCCTTTCACTTTGAATTGTTTCAATATAACCCACAGCCCTAATTCAGATGCAGTTCATAGTCACCATGATGATGATAAACAGTACAAGTGTCAAGCTACTTTAAAAAAGTGAATCTGGTTTAGTTGCAATTAGTAGGGTCTCTATTCTGTTCCCAAATCAGCTTCAGTTTTGCATGTGGTGGTTGCCTGCTATCAACATTTGAGACATAAATATCTATATATTAATACATAGTCCCAATCTAGTGTGTCCACTCAAAATTCAGTGAGTCAGTCAGCAAAACTATATATTTTGTTTGGAATTATTTCTACAAAAAGGTGATTACTTCTTTGGAGCAAAAGCAACTTCAGGGACACCCATGATTTACTACACTGTGAGAAAAACAGACAAAAATATTGCATCAAAAAATAAAAAATAGCTGAAAAAGTTTAAATCAGGAGAAAACAGGTCAAAAAGTCTATACCAGCTGTTTTCAAGGAAAACAGCTAAAAGTGCTTTAAAACCTACAGGTTCCACTGCAATTTAGTGTCTATTTGAAATTAATTGTAAACAACAGTGAAACTTCCACAAATTCTACTCAAAATCAGATACAAGTAGACAAGGACATGTAATTGCATCCACAGCTGACAGTCTGTGGGAATGAGAGGAACAAATCATCTACCTCATCTCCCCAGAGACACTGAGAAAATAAAATACTTTTGCTCCCAGACTTCAGCATTAGTCATGAACTACTGGCCCATCCTGATGGATATCTGGCACTCTTCCCTCACAGGTGAAGCTCTGTTGTACAGAGAGAAAAACAACATTTGCTGAAATTTCCATTATTTCTGCTCATCGAACTTATGTCATGACAAAAGAAATTAATTTAATCTTTAATTTGAAATTAATTTAGTACTTTCAGGTTTAGAGGAAAGAGATCCATAAGGCTGTGACTGGAAATCCATGGTATTTGTGCTTTCTCACACCTCTGCTACAGCTTAATCTGAGCTTCTCTCCGTGCAGGTTTCTCTTCCTCAATAAGCATCCCTGACATCCAATCTGCTCTGTGCTGTGATTTGAATAACAACCTTCAGGATGGGCACCCTTGGCCCCACTGAGCTGTGAAATGAATCAGACACAGGTAACAGCTTTTCTGTCACCCTGGCATGAATCAAAAACTCCTCAGCCCCCAGCTGCTGACAGACATAATTTATCCTTGAGAATTTGGAGGGAATTTGAGAATTGGCCTCAGGAACCATGGCACAGTCACCAGAACTCAAATATCCAACTTCCCACTGAGGATGCTGCTGCAGGAAAGGGGGGAGAGGATGTTGGTGTTTAAACTTCTGGGAGGTGGGAAAATTTCCTTCCAAGTTGCTGCTTATTATAACAACTGCTGGCAAAAGGCAAATTTCTGTCTGGGTGCCAAATGTTGTGCTGATGGTTCCTGCAGCCTGATGGGCTGGGATTTACTCAGGCATTAGGAAGTAAACTGGCAGAGTTACAGGGAGTAGGCTCAAATCTAGATCCAGCAAAGCCTTAAGAACCTTTCCCTGCTGCTTAACCCTGTGCTTCCTTAATTTTAACCTTCGAAAAAAGCAAATTTGAAGGATTCCCCAAACCTTACTCCATAATTGCCTGTGGATGCATCATTTTCTTCTGGCTTGCCTCTCCTCCACCCATTTTTTTCTTAAATCCTTTGAAGCCCCATACTTTGAGTCACTAAGAGATGAAGAATAAAATTATTTCAGAGAGAATAGAGAGCTAGATGAGGAAAAGGGTGGGCTGCATGATGTGTTTCTGGACCCATGGAAACATGTGAAATGAGTCACTGTTCATGAAACTCAGTGATCATAAAAGGATGAGATACAATGAGGAGGAGGAAAAGCAGTTGAAAATGTTAGTGTGTTAACTGAAATCTGTTAAAAAGCTACTTTAAAGTAATTAACAACCATTACAAAAGCAGTAACACTGTGTAATACTGGAACTTTGGAAAAAAATTCCCCTCACATGAATACAGTCATTATATGATCATAATCTAGTAAGAAAATCACCACCAGCAAAATTCCCAGAGGAACATAAAATCACTGCCAGCTAACAGCATGCAGGCTGCTCCTGGCAAAAGCAGAAATTGGATGCAGGGAATAGGATGATTACAGCTTCACCTTTCAAAAAGTTCACGACGATCCCTTATTTTTTCTCAATTTCTGTGTATTGAATGTTTGCTGCTGCTCTTTAATAATCTCCAACACACACTGCTTTGGGATTTTTGGGCAATTTCCAGAGCTCAGTTATATTTACAAGGCTACTTTTACACAGCTCTGGGGGACTAAACTCAAGCATTAATTGGTTTTAATCTTTGAAACCTTCTCCTTCAGGAATTTTGACTCATTTGTTTCATGCAAACTGCTTCTTGCTTAACCAGCTTCAGATGTTAACTTCTTTTTTAATAAAGAGGGACTTCAGGAACATCCACTGGAAGCACAACATTCTTCACTTTTCTCTGTAAGGACATGGACCCTGCTAAGGAAGGAGATAACACACAGAACCATTGGGTCAGGAATAATGAATATCTAATCTGGTGAATGCCAGCAGAAACCATTTGAAGAAAAATTGCAACTTTTAGACAATTTAAATTTCTAGAACCATTTGGGGGGGTAAATCCAATTTGTTTTGGTTTTGTTTTAAATAATAGACAACTAAGACTGGGCAAATTCAAATATGGTGATTTGGCTCCAATTTTCTTAATAAAAAAAGTCATTAATGGAGCCTAACCCTGTGTCCCTCATCTCCCCATGCCTGGGCTCTGAGACACAGCCATTTAAATACACAAATCATGGTAAAACCTAGAACACACTGAGCTGCTGGGAAACACTTTGTGCTTTCCTGGGTAAAAATAATTTTATTTTTCATTGGCATTGCCAGATCTGTGGTCAGTCCTTGCAGAAAAATTTTAAAACCTTGAAACTCAGCCCCAGCTGTGCAGGTCACTCCAGCTTTTAAAAGCCTCCAACACTTTTACAGGGCATCTCCTGTATTATTAATTCCATCCATCTTTCAGATATTCATGGTTACAGTGACTGGTTCTTTCCATGACACTTTTATATATCTTGTTCTACATGAGAGATAAAGAGGCTGCAACTCAGCTCTGTGTTTATACAGAATAAAGATATTTAAGATCATATTTTTTTTTTCCCTAATGCTGATGAACCAGAAGAACCAAAAGGTTCAGGGGGGGTTTTGAGGCTCCTGCATTCAACCCACACCCTCACAGGCAGGGAGGAAATTTGCTCCAAGCCTAAAAATGGGTCAGCAAGGCCATGGGGAGAAGTGGTCTGTGCTCAGTGAAACACCAGTGGATGGCTCATGACATGGAATGAGAAGGGGAACAGGCACCCTCCTGGCATTTTTGTGGAATAGGAAGGATATCAGACACCACCATGGCATTTTTGTAGAATATGAAGGATATCAGACACCACACTGGCATTTTTGTGGAATAGGAAGGGGATCAGACACCCCCCTGGCATTTTTTTGAGTAGGAAGGATATCAGACACCCCCTGGGCATTTTTGTGCCACAGCCTGATCTGTCACCTTGGGGCAATGTAGTCCTAGGGACATGCCCCCAGTCCACTACACAGCTGTGCCAGACTGAGTGGTTGTAACCTGCCTTGCTCTTTCCAGTTCATTGATATTCAAAAACTTCAAGGATGACAGAATTCAGGTGATTTCTTTTGCACTTGTTCCATGAGAGTCTGAGGCAGAGCATTCCTCCNTATACAGAATAAAGATATTTAAGATCATTTTTTTTCCCTAATGCTGATGAATCAGAAGAACCAAAAGGTTCAGGGGGGGTTTTGAGGCTCCTGCATTCAACCCACACCCTCACAGGCAGGGAGGAAATTTGCTCCAAGCCTAAAAATGGGTCAGCAAGGCCATGGGGAGAAGTGGTCTGTGCTCAGTGAAACACCAGTGGATGGCTCATGACATGGAATGAGAAGGGGAACAGGCACCCTCCTGGCATTTTTGTGGAATAGGAAGGATATCAGACACCACCATGGCATTTTTGTAGAATATGAAGGATATCAGACACCACACTGGCATTTTTGTGGAATAGGAAGGGGATCAGACACCCCCCTGGCATTTTTTTGAGTAGGAAGGATATCAGACACCCCCTGGGCATTTTTGTGCCACAGCCTGATCTGTCACCTTGGGGCAATGTAGTCCTGGGGACATGCCCCCAGTCCACTACACAGTTGTGCCAGACTGAGTGGTTGTAACCTGCCTTGATCTTTCCAGTTCATTGATATTCAAAAACTTCAAGGATGACAGAATTCAGGTGATTTCTTTTGCACTTGTTCCATGAGAGTCTGAGGCAGAGCATTCCTCCTTCCATGCAGCTCGCCAGGCTGATAACAAATCATGTCCCTCAGACTTGAACACAGAAAAGCACACAGAGCAGGCAAAAATGGAGCTTTGACATTTCTGCCTCCCAAACAGAATGATTTAAAACTTCCAAAACAGCCAGACAAAAGACATGGAAGCAGCAATTATGATTAGTGCTAAACTCCATCCATCAGTCACTTTGTGTCCTGACTTTACTTCCCATGGGCATAAGAAGTAAAGTCCATTTCTCCAACAGGAAAAAATTCTAGAAAATAGGGGGACAAAAATGGAGTCTTATAGTTGGCTCAAAGCCATCAAGATACTTAATGACACTTTTTTTATGTTCTTTGACTCCCCCATCCTTACAACGAGCTGCTTAATAAAGCACCTGGGATCAGCTTCCAGGCACAATCTGTACTCAGATTTTATCCAGATTGATGTGTTTACTCAGCACACTGAACTAATTGGAACTTAACTTGCCTAATTTCTTCTTTAGAAACAAATCTGACTTCTTTCAAGGTATTTTAGAGCCTAGTAAAAGATTTTCACTATTTTAGCTGGTTAAAAAAGCATCTGTCCTAAGTAAATGATGTTCCTCTGTGATGCATAATGAATGCAGTGGTGTTCACTGTAATAAACCATCCAGGTCTATAAACTGAATGCTGCTGAAATGAATTATTTTCTAATTTCAAATTCTTAAATCAAACTCCAGTATGTCTCTAAATACAGGCTGTCTGATAGAGATTTCAGCATACATCAGTATATTTAAATATCAGAGCGAGTCCTGTTACAACTGCCTTTCCATCTGTCGTGGTTTCTGCTGAAAGGTAGAATATTAATAAATGACAAATCAACCTCAAAAACGTTTCTAAAACACACACACTCTCCAAAGGGCATTATCAAGATTTATTTAGAGATTCAGTGACAAGACAAAGCAGAATCTCACAGTGTTTCCTGAGCACTGAGTTTTATTTCCCCCAGGGATTCTTGGGAATGCCTTCAGTGTTCCAGGCCTGGGAACAGCCCCAGGATATTCTGCATTCCCACCCTGCATGGGCTCTGCTTTGTGGGCTGCCAATAGCAGGTTTAGGGACTCAAACTCCAAAAGTTATTTGGTCACTGGTGTGTCCCAGGCTCAGTGCACCCAGGTACAGCACACCCATTGCCCAAATCCTACATTCTGCAGCAAATCTACTGTGCTAGTAAAGGAATGTGCAAAGAAACACCAGGAAAAGATGAGCTGAGTTCTTAATCCCAAAGTCCATTAGTGCTCCAATCTAAGGATAAGCATCAACATCTTCTCCACAAACCCCTGTTGCAGCTGGGCATCAGATGCTGAGCAACTCAGAAATCCTCCTCTACCCCACACCCATATTTCACTTTTTTAAACTGATAGAGAAGTGCATTTAAGGCAGTATCTATGGTTTTTATCCCAAAGGATTGTACATTTTTTTTATTCCAAGGAATTTTGCATCAGAATTTTCATTTTTCATCTGTAGCTTTGTAAAGCTGACATTCTGGCGATGTTTGCAAAACAGCTACTTGAAAGCCACTCAAAACTCACACTGGCATATACTTTCTGACATTAATCTCATTTAAATGGAAAAAAAAGTCCATTTCAGCTTCAAAAAAGTCGTTTCATGCAGGAAATATGCAGGGTTTGGGAATATTTTCTGCCTCACTAGGCCCAGTCNAGATATTGACAGAAATCTCTACTGCAGACATATGTGTTTTCCACTTTGCTAAATGCAAAAAAGCAGCATTTTAGCTCTGCAGAGCTGAAGTGGTGCTTTAGCTATTGATTTCGATCCAAAACACTCCCCTGGATTTCTCACCAGAGCCCAATCTTCCCAAACAACATATAATTACATGTTGCAGACAGCACCCCTCCAGTGTGGCTCCAAATCAAATCTGGTTGTGTGAGAAATCCCATAAAAAATCCTATCTCTGTATTAAAAAAAAAAAAAGATAATTTCACACATAGCCATCTTTTTCTAAGCATTCCCATATTTATTCAAATTGGTTGCATTTGCCCATTACTTTGAAAAAGAAAAGTACATGAAGGGATGCAGCAAATGCTTTGGCCTAATTTGATTTCTTGTTTTAGACCAGAGAAACTCTACAGAGTTCAGTGGAGTTGTTTTTAATGAATGTCACTATAGGAAGAAAGAAGTTGGCCAAGTACAGGTATGTTTTAATAAAGCCTCTGAGCTCCCAGGCACACAGCAGTATTAATAGCACTGTAAAATGATCTGTGAGATTAATTTACAAAAGAAATTTGAAGAATATATATGGAAAATGTACTACCAAGAGTAATAGTCCACACACATGAAATAGTCATGGTTTTCAAGCTGAAAAGTTAAGGACATTTCAAGAGCTATTTTTTAGGGAATGGCATAATAACTTCATAAATAACTAAGAGAATATACACTACTGCTGTACTTCATATTCTCAATAAGTGTAATGATAAAACCAAACTACAGGAGGCCAGAAGTAACAGAAATCAGGAAATTGCTTAAAACCCTTAAACTTTCAGAAACTGGATTTGCACTGTTGGATAAAACTCAGTACTGTTTAGGGGTAAAGGAAATAAAAAAGAATTTACTTGTTTAGGGGACAAGGGTACAGCTTTTAGCTGGATCATTAGAGAATGTCCATGGCAGGGCAGATCTGAAATGAACTGGTAGATGTGCCTTGATGAACAACTACAAGAGCACAGCAAAATGTGCTTTATCTGCTCCCTGCAAAGACTCTCTGCCTTTAAAAAANCTAGAAAATAGGGGGACAAAAATGGAGTCTTATAGTTGGCTCAAAGCCATCAAGATACTTAATGACACTTTTTTTATGTTCTTTGACTCCCCCATCCTTACAATGAGCTGCTTAATAAAGCACCTGGGATCAGCTTCCAGGCACAATCTGTACTCAGATTTTATCCAGATTGATGTGTTTACTCAGCACACTGAACTAATTGGAACTTAACTTGCCTAATTTCTTCTTCAGAAACAAATCTGACTTCTTTCAAGGTATTTTAGAGCCTAGTAAAAGATTTTCACTATTTTAGCTGGTTAAAAAAGCATCTGTCCTAAGTAAATGATGTTCCTCTGTGATGCATAATGAATGCAGTGGTGTTCACTGTAATAAACCATCCAGGTCTATAAACTGAATGCTGCTGAAATGAATTATTTTCTAATTTCAAATTCTTAAATCAAACTCCAGTATGTCTCTAAATACAGGCTGTCTGATAGAGATTTCAGCATACATCAGTATATTTAAATATCAGAGCGAGTCCTGTTACAACTGCCTTTCCATCTGTCGTGGTTTCTGCTGAAAGGTAGAATATTAATAAATGACAAATCAACCTCAAAAACGTTTCTAAAACACACACACTCTCCAAAGGGCATTATCAAGATTTATTTAGAGATTCAGTGACAAGACAAAGCAGAATCTCACAGTGTTTCCTGAGCACTGAGTTTTATTTCCCCTGGGGATTTTTGGGAATGCCTTCAGTGTTCCAGGCCTGGGAACAACCCCAGGATATTCTGCATTCCCACCCTGCATGGGCTCTGCTTTGTGAGCTGCCAATAGCAGGTTTAGGGACTCAAACTCCAAAAGTTATTTGGTCACTGGTGTGTCCCAGGCTCAGTGCACCCAGGTACAGCACACCCATTGCCCAAATCCTACATTCTGCAGCAAATCTACTGTGCTAGTAAAGGAATGTGCAAAGAAACACCAGGAAAAGATGAGCTGAGTTCTTAATCCCAAAGTCCATTAGTGCTCCAATCTAAGGATAAGCATCAACATCTTCTCCACAAACCCCTGTTGCAGCTGGGCATCAGATGCTGAGCAACTCAGAAATCCTCCTCTACCCCACACCCATATTTCACTTTTTTAAACTGATAGAGAAGTGCATTTAAGGCAGTATCTATGGTTTTTATCCCAAAGGATTGTACATTTTTTTTATTCCAAGGAATTTTGCATCAGAATTTTCATTTTTCATCTGTAGCTTTGTAAAGCTGACATTCTGGCGATGTTTGCAAAACAGCTACTTGAAAGCCACTCAAAACTCACACTGGCATATACTTTCTGACATTAATCTCATTTAAATGGAAAAAAAAGTCCATTTCAGCTTCAAAAAAGTCGTTTCATGCAGGAAATATGCAGGGTTTGGGAATATTTTCTGCCTCACTAGGCCCAGTCTTAACTCCTGATGAAATATAGAGAGAGCTTGAGCCATTCTTCATTCCTTTTGGAAAGTTTCCCTCATATGCACCCATTTAGAAGGTGAGCCAACAGCCAAACTCCCTAGCAGAGCTAAATTTCCTTGTGATTTCTCACACCTGCAAAAGCTGTGTCTGTCCAGGTGCATGAGTGTCCAAACATCTCTGTCTTACCTGCCCTGTTCCCTCCTGCAGGCAAGGGAGGGAACCTTAAACCCTCCCACAATGGACTCAGTGGTGCCCAGACACATTTCTGTGTCTCACACACATCCCACCCCGCCAGGATTTATTCTGGTTTTATTCTGAGCATGGGCACCAATATTTTTATATTTTATATTTTATGTTTATAATGTTTTATAT
>VXBC01000214.1:108798-164587 GCA_013399945.1 Ploceus nigricollis
CTATAGGAAGAAAGAAGTTGGCCAAGTACAGGTATGTTTTATTAAAGCCTCCGAGCTCCCAGGCACACAGCAGTATTAATAGCACTGTAAAATGATCTGTGAGACTAATTTACAAAAGAAATTTGAAGAATATATATGGAAAATGTACTACCAAGAGTAATAGTCCACACACATGAAATAGTCATGGTTTTCAAGCTGAAAAGTTAAGGACATTTCAAGAGCTATTTTTTAGGGAATGGCATAATAACTTCATAAATAACTAAGAGAATATACACTACTGCTGTACTTCATATTCTCAATAAGTGTAATGATAAAACCAAACTACAGGAGGCCAGAAGTAACAGAAATCAGGAAATTGCTTAAAACCCTTAAACTTTCAGAAACTGGATTTGCACTGTTGGATAAAACTCAGTACTGTTTAGGGGTAAAGGAAATAAAAAAGAATTTACTTGTTGAGGGTACAAGGGTACAGCTTTTAGCTGGATCATTAGAGAATGTCCATGGCAGGGCAGATCTGAAATGAACTGGTAGATGTGCCTTGATGAACAACTACAAGAGCACAGCAAAATGTGCTTTATCTGCTCCCTGCAAAGACTCTCTGCCTTTAAAAAAAATATATAACCCAGACTTCTTCTCTCAAAGTGCAAAGTTATTGTAGCAGTTCAAGACAGAACTGAGAAGAGATGATAAAGAGCAGGTTGGCACTACAGGAGAGTAACAAACCCACAAACTGCAGGAACATTATTTTGACTGTACTGCCACCAAGTTCACTGGCTTTCTGCTGTCAAAAAGTGTTGTAAAGATTCCATTTCTGCTTTATCCTTGCCTCATTAAAATGAACACTGAAAAGAATCACTGCCTAAACTCCTCTGGATCTTGGTCACTATCTCTGTTGTAGCTACCCACTAAATGTACAAATTCATCACCACCTTTTCAGCAATAAATAACAGAATGGTTTGGCTTGTAAGGAAACTTAAAGCCCATCCAGCGCCACCCCCTGTCATGGGGATACCTTCCACTATCCCAGGTTGCTCCAAGCCCTGTCCGGCCTGGCCTTGGGAACTTCCAGGGATCCAGGGGCAGCCACAGCTGCTCTGGGAACCTGTGCCAGGGCCTGCCCATCCTCACAGGGAAGGATTTATTCCCAAAATCCCATCTAACCCTTCATGTCTATCACCCAGCTCAAGGTCCTTGCTCTTTTCCAGGTACTTTACATGCCTGCACGGCAGGAATTTGTCCCTAGAAGATTTTCTGCTATGATCTCTTTGCTGCTTGGTTGTTGCCCACTGTGCTTTCCCCTGACCGCAGAGCTGACGGGCAGTGCTCAGTGACAATGTCCCATAAATAGGAAGGGCTGTGTGATTGCTGTCACTGCGTGCTGCAGGCAGAGCCAGGAGGAGTGCTGCACACAGGCTCACAGATAAGAGGCTCTCCAGGCCCATTTTATGCTCTTAGGTGTGACAAATGCCCCAGGCCCAGCAGTGAGCAGGAGGTGTTTACCAGCCTGACACTATCAGCAGGGCCCTGGATCACATTCAGCACACAATCCTATATGTCATGACAAACTGGTTTTCTTTCATTTTCTGGCTTAGCATTACTGGCAGTGGTTCAAATACAAAATATTCTCAGAGACTCCAGCAAATATTATTTTAACAGGATAAATACAATGATCATCTTTGTTAATGACTGTTTTTCTCTGACTCTAAAGATTCAGATCTGCTATTGAAACACTGTTTTCTGCTCTGCCAGCGCAGCTTTTGTTTCATCTTCCTGGCTCCAAAAACTCCAAGGTTCATTGCAACACAAATCTTCTCACAGGCAAAGCTTGAGAGGTCCCCTCAAGATTTTCTGGCTGGCAGAACCACAGCACTTGCCAGGATGCTCAGGGCTGCCTCCCAGCCTCCTGTTTATTTACAAGGGATTCCTCTTTCAATATCCAGTTGTTCTGTGTTTAATTTTCTTCAGTTCTCATCTCTCCCTCTAAACTGCTCAAAACCAAATTTATACATGCATGTGTGTGTGTCTTGTTGTGTAAGGCTTATATATGAACTGGCTTTGAGCAAGCTGGTCTAGGGGAAGGTTCCTTGCCCATGGCAGAAAGGTTGGAACTGGAGGAATTTAAGGTCCATTCCAACCCAAACCACGCAGTAATTCCATGGTAGATGTGAATATTACATGATATTCCATGTAATATTCCAGAATTAGAATTCCATGTATTCCAGAATATTCCATGATAGATGTGTGAATATTACATAGCATTTTATATGAGAATGCAGAGGTACAAAAACCTGACATGACCAAATTTCAGCACTAAAATGTACCTAGGCCTCTGCATGTTGCTGCACAGGATTTCTGTATCAAATCCTACCAATAACTTTTTGGTCTTTGCAATCAACTTTGCTAAAATTTTGCCTTAAGGAAGAAAAGTTTCACACATACTTTTTTTTTGCTATATGAATTATTCTCAGGCCCATTTGCTCTTCTTTGAAACCTGCCTGCACTCCCAATATAAATAAAGAATACCACTGCTATTTAGGATTTATTTCACTGTCAGCTGCCTGACTTTCCTGCTCAGGGAAGGTGCAGCCTTTCACAAAAATCTTTTGGAATTCTTCATCCAAGTCCCAGCACCAGCTTCAAGGAGTAAAGGAAGCACATGGAATTGGACTAGCCCTTATCCATCAACCCTGAACACTTTAGATATGCATATACTTAGATAACAGTGTGTAGAAGTAAAGAAGTAAAAGTATATCAGAAAGAAAAAAAATGTGTAAACCTAAATTTGGAAACCAAAAGCTGCAAAATCCAGACTGGTTTTAAACTCAGATATGTCCAGAATATGCAACAGGCCGGTGTGGGTTCAAACTGGTGTGTGACAGAGGCAGCTTTATTCCCTCCCCTGTAAACCCACAGTTCTCTGAAAGAAAAGAAGCTCTTGAGTTTTTTCCTCTGAAAAAAAATATCTGTAGATAGGGGTCTAGATATTATGGAGCAAACTAGGATTAAAATCTCTGTTTGGGAGAGTACTTCTGCACCAATTCTCTCTTTCAGTATCTCTTTCAGTGACAGAAAGTGTTTAAATTATTATGATAGTAAAGCAATGGTAGACAGAAGAAACAGCTGCTCCTGTTGGCACACTTCACTGTAAGTGTGCTCTGGGATGAGTATTTGGCACTGAGGACAGAGAGAAGCATTTGTCTTTTCAGTGGGTAGAAGCTGGCCATTTTCTGCCACTTTTCACAACACTGTTAGTCCTGTGTTGCTGCATTTCCTTTCTTTCCACTGCCAAATAAACAAGGGAATTGCTTACTCAGGGGTGGTGAGGTAAGGGTTTAGTTAATTAATGCCTGGAGGTGCAGGTGGATTTCACACGTGATGAAAATGAGGGTGATCTTCAACTTGCTCATGCTCATTTATTCATGAGGATAACAGACAGCAAAGAGCAGCATATTGCAGTTAGCAGGAAAGCTTCATTCCTTCAGACACACACAATTCCTAGACAGCAGCAGTGGGGCTCTGTATCTACTCCCACTGCAAAGCACAAGCCAAGAGGAAAGTAAATTAAAAGACTGAGTGCTCTGCTTCCCCAAGGCATTCCCTGCAGCTGAGAACAAAAGAAAATCTCATCTTTCTTGACATGAGAACCTTTTATTGAAAAGAGAAAAAGATCTTATTTTAGTCCACTTTCCCCCTAAGTGGACCTTCCTGCTTTGGACATTAGACACAGTTCCAGCAGCCTCAGCTCTCCCTGCCCAGCACACCACGGTGCTGCTGCTGTGCAGACAAGGAGGGAAGAGAAGGAACAGAGGTAAGAAAACCTCCCTGCTTCAGTCAGCAGCACTGGTGCTGTTCTGTAGTGCCTGAGGGAGAGCCTGGAGCGAGACTGAGAGAGCTGAGACGTGCAGGGTACACAGCTCAGCCCCTCCTGAGAGCACGAGTCACATCCATGCTGGCTGTGAAATGCTACCAAGACTCAGCAGGATCATCTCCTCAGCTGGGGTTTTTTAGGTCAGAGTTGAAACATTTCAGATTTGATGGCTTCTGAAACTGAAATCCTGCTTTCTATGTGAATACCCATTAAAATTCCTGTTTCAACTGATGTCTGGATAACTTTTTGTGTCTACATGAACAGTGCCCCCAAAGTGATGTTACCAGACATGTTTGCAGACACTTCACTATCCAGTTCTTCATTTAATCCTTGACCCTAAATTGGCCTCAACCCGTCAATCCTCTGCAGAGCCTTCCTGCCCTCCAGCAGATCCACACTCCCACCCACCTTGGTGTTGTCTGTGAACATCCCAACCCTGAGTGCAAAATCAGGGAACAACAGGTGGGAATTGGTTCAGGAAAGGTGACCAGCCTGATATTTTTCACCCAGGAATGTGATGGAATAAGAAGATCCTCTGAGTAGGACAAAATTTCCAGTGGAGGGCATTTGAAGATAAACATGTTGTGAAAAACTCCAGGGCCTCTTTGGCTGGTGGTGGGCAGGGGAATGGGGCACAGCTGCTCAGCACACACATCTCTCACCACCTTACTCAAGAGACAGCTTTGTACCTTCAGAGAGGAGCCAAGAGAATGTCTTTCTCCTTCAATTCTCTGAGCAATACTTATACAAGAGGATATACAGGACATTGCTGGACCTAGGGAACAGCTCAGGTCACTTGAAATTCAGAGCTGCTCTGGGGCTGCTCTGAAGTGTGCTGTTACAGCAGCTGCTGCAGAGCCATTTTATCAGCAGAGAATGCCCAAGTGCCTGCTGTTCCTTATCCTCTGGTACCTGCTCTGCACTTCATTCCTCCCTTTCTATTCCTCCTCTTCTCTCCTCTTCTCTTGGCTGTCCTGGAGATTGTGCAGCGATCTGGCAGGAGCCATTACGGAGGCAAAGGATGCCCCAGGGCCCTGATGTGCTGGGGGTTTCAGACTAGAATTTTGGAATAGGATGCAGCTCCCTGGCTACAAAGAGCTCTCTCTCATCCTAACCACTCAACTTATACAGTGATTCCTCTCAGGCAAGGATCTATTGCAGTTCTGTTCTCTGAATATGTATTTCAGAAAAATCCCATGTTCCTGTCACAGCCAGACCTCAGCGTGTTTGCTGAGTGTTTCCTCTGCAGTAAAACACTTATTTGCACTTTTCTTGGGTTAGGTCTGGAAAAAACACTTGGAGAGATGAAAGAGCATCAGCAGAACAATATACTTGCTGCCACCTACAGAAAGCAAGATGAGACTAACAATGAGACTGGAAGCACTGAGACAGAAAATAACTCAGGACTGAGGACAGAAGCCTTCAGAACACTGGCAATATCAGAGGCCAACTGGGATAAAATATTGAGAAATAAGTGATTGGCTTGAGATTAAAAAAAAGACAACACTCACAGTAGCCCAGAGCTAAAGAGTTATAAAAATTCATAGGATGGAACTGGCCACACTGTAAAAGATGTTGTCTTTGTAAAGAGCAGCTCTATCATACAGGGAAGGAATTTTTAGTGATGAAATCCTCATGGCTGCTTCAAAGGATGTTAAAAGTTATTTTAAACCACATAGAAATGTTTGTTCATTTAAGCACAGCTTGGTTTCCTAAATTCAGATGGATTTGCAAGACACCAGATAGATTATATTGTGTATTCGATGCAGCACAACACTGTGAAGGATCTTTGAGAAAAATGGGAGATTAGCAACAGATTTTCAATGGAGAAAAAATAGACACTACAAAAACATCCATAAAATCAAATAAACAGCCCAAGATTTTAAAATACAGAGCACATACACTTATGTGTTTACAGGAGGTACAGCTCCAAGGAAAACACTGAAGAGGCGTGAGGAGTCAAAAAACAAGCAAGTGAAGATGAAATATGATGGCTTTCTGATTTTTATAAATATCTGCAATACCCCAGTACAGACAGTGCTGGACAAAGAATCCAAGAGGAATTTTTACAAACAACTTGCTCTGAAAACTGAGAAAATTTGAAGTCACATTCATGGACTTGAGCTGATCAAAACCAAACAGGAATTGCAATAAAGCTCTGAGGAGAAAATATCAACAGAATTTTCAAAAGAAACAGTGAAGTAAATTTTAAGTTATTTTTAATGAGTCATATCACAGTGCTCAACAGGGACAGGGACACATGTTGGGTTAGACATATGTCAAAGAGGAATGATGGATTCTTTTCTAGGTGTTCAGCTATGAGCTTTGTGCAGAACAGCCATCTCACAAACAATTTAGATCCTCATTTTTTCTAGAGCTGACAGAAACATTTCCAAATCATTTGGTGATTTTTCTCACCAAAATATCTTTTCTTCTAATGCAGCATGAGTGTTATACATATACTGGATCTACCACAGGTTTTTTGCTCAGGAGGATTTTTCTGATCTAAGATAGAATTTCTTACCAGAGAAAACAGTTCCACAGTAGATTTTAGAAAATAAACACCTTGCCAAGTGCTTTGGGTAAACAGCACTTTGAATGAAAAATGGGGGATATTGATTATAATTACCAGTGAATAAGAAAAGTCCTACTCTCCCTCATTATCTACTCCTAAGAAATAGTCTGTAACCAGCTTTCACTGGAACCTCAAAAGATGGTTTAACAAATCTGTTGCTTCAGACTTTTCTTCCTGCAGGAAACAACTCCATTCCAATAACAAAGTACTGACTAGAACATGAGCAAATCACCCACACGATGCACTTAGATCAGAAAGGTGTTATTCTTCTGATCTTTAATAGGTTTTATCAGCATTTTATAGATTAAAAGAACTGATTTTCTTTGTATTGCATTTTTAATAAATACATTTCATGGCAATACCTAGTCAATGCACCAGCTGAAAGATCCACAGATCACAAAGATAAGCACACTCAAAGCAATCATCTGCCTCCTCTCAGAAACTAGAGCCACCTTTCATCACTTTAATTCCTCAGAATTTCAAAGAACCTCCATGAGAAGGTGTCCTTCAAAAGGAGCTTTTGAACTCCCCCTCATACCAGAATTATTTTCCAGGCAGAGCCCCAGCTGATGGCAGACACCACCTGCACCTGGGTGCTTCACACTGCCAGGCCCAGGAGACAAAGGGTTTAAATCAATTAATTCATTTCTACACTTTAAAAGGAGGAAACAATAGTGAAACCATGGCAAAACATAAGCAGAATTCCTTTTTCCCTCCAGATATCCCAGACTGGCAGTATTTTTATTTGTTCCAAATCCCCACAACGTCTCTGCAAACCACTGTCATAGCAATTATCACATTCCTACTGAGCTGACTCAGGAATCAAATGTCCATTTTCTGGCACCCAGAACCATCACTGAAAGAGCAATAGAGGCAAGATATGGAAACAACAACATAAATTCATTAAATCATTGTCAGAGTACCACAGATCTGTGCTGAGTAGCATGAACAAAGCCAGAGTCATCCCCTAGGAACAAACAGAAAAAAGGTTTCTGAGGCATAAAAGCCTCAAATTTCTATTTTCCAACAGAAAGAAAGGCAAAACTATTTTAAAAGAGACAAGTTTTTGTCTATTTTCTTCTCCAATACAAGCCCAGTCTTGTCTCTGTTCGTTGTAACAAAGAGTGAGCACCACTGAACTTTGTTGCAAAAATAACTGAAATAACAGCCAGAAAGATGAATTCTGTGTCATGCCAAGATAGCTGATTATTCAGGGAAAAGAAGGCTCCAGAATTCACATATTCTATCTGCTCCATTAATTCAGTGCACCTGACCTGGTGATCTCTTGTTAGCTGGTTAAAAGGACACCAAGAAAGTGAAATCCCTTTTCCTGAGGGAGCCAATCAAACTCAAGTGATCAATTAACCAATAATCAGCACTGGCAGATAGCATGGAACATGAAGACTCATCCTCTTCTGTATTTGGAAAGGAATTTGGCTGAAATCAATCATTCCAATTTAAGTTAAGGAATCAGGGTCAAAAAAAAAAAATCTCAGTAACATTGCCCCACACTTCGTTTGGCAGGTGCTGCTTAGCCCTTGTCAATCATTTTTAATTTAGAAAATCCCCAAATCCCCTTTTGACCTCAGTGTGTCTGTTTTCTTCTCCTTTTTTTGTATTTGAATCCTGTTAACAGCAAGAATCTGTTATCTACATGTAAAATTTACCCCAGCTGGGGTCAATGCAAACAGAATGAAGGAAACACAATTCCAAACACATAAATCTACTCTGCCCTAAATTTCTCTATTATTATTACCCTATTACTTGCTATAATTTCCTCATTATTTCTGCTATCCTTTTCCTTCAAAATCAGGAAATATTCGGTGCAGCTTTTTCCAATTTCTCTTCCTAATATTGAAAGTCATATTTTTTTTGATACTGTAGTAAATCTAGAGCAAAAATTCTGTCCCCTTTAGGGCAAACATGACAGCTTGCTGTTCACAGAACCAAGTAAAAGTTAGTACCCATCAATCAGTTTTCTGAAAACTGAGAGTCTTTTTATCAAAATTATACAGCTGCAGTTTCTAAGAAAAAAAAGAATCCATAATATCATGGCACTAATTAAAGCACTTGGAAATAAGGGCAGAGACAAGAAAGAGTTTCTTTGGCCCTCAGGTTCTCCACATAAACATACAAAGACAGACTATGGAAGTCAAGCTCCTTGAGCACCAGATTTTACTCCTTTTTTCCTGTGAAAATTCTGGTTGGAGACAATAAATGAACATAAACTAACCCAAAACAATGAGCACAATTCTTGCAAACAGAAAATTTAGGATGTATTTTCTCCTGTTTTAAGTGATGAAAAAGATCACAGAGTCATATAATAGTCATAGGAATAAGGTTCCCAACCCTAAATGAACTATTTATGGAATACGAGTACAAAGCAATAAAATACTTTTTTCATTTTTAACATCATTAATACTTTAAATTTGTATTTTACACAATAATCCCAGAAAGGCCTGTCCACTGAGAGATAACAGTTCAACTAAAGAAATAAACCAAGATTTTAAGAAGTTGATAAAGGTGGGTTTGTTTCACTGAACTTGGAATTTGACACTGAGAGATCACATTTCATGTCAAGGGCTTAGCTTAGTCATAAAGAATGTGTGAGTTAGATCTATTTGGAAATTTTTTTTTAAAGCAAATTATATTTATCTGATCCCCCTCAGCTGACTGAAAATCTATGAATAAAAACAATTATTTTGCTGAATACAGGAGGCTTAGGAAACATGAGAGTTTTATTGTTGCAATTCCAACCACATTTTTTGTCCAAAATTTCCCTAAGAAATAAATTCCATCTGTGGATTTTCTCCCAAGGCCATGACACAAATTGAATTTCTTATTATTTCTCTAGTTGCTCTCCAGTTTTATTTTTGCTTCCCTGGTTTCTCTCCTCTAACCACTGACACCTCTTCCATAGTGATGGAGGTGAGGGGTGAGAAGGGAAGAGGAGATTGCAAAACTATTAAATTCCAATCCCAGCATTTACATGCTGACAATCCCTTGGCCTTTTTCATCTAAGACCCATTTAACTGTTCATTACTTTCTAACAGGTGACAGATACCCAGTATGTGCATCAGCTTTAAGGAGATTTGTGGTTGCCAATAGATCAAAAAATAAACATGCTGGAGGCCACCTGACTCTGGGTTAATATATTAAAAAAAAAAATATATTTATATGGCATTTAGGATAACCCTGTGAAATACAGTAAGAGTGATGGGACTTTGCCTGGATAACAGCAGATTATGACACTAAGAAGCCAGCAGGATGTAATGAGAACAAGTTAGCAGGAATAAGTAACTACAACACTCACTGAGCAGCAACGTGAAATTTGTCACAGTGGTGATTATTTATATTGCAGCATCAAAGTAGCAGCACTATGATTAAAGTCTTGTTACAAAATTCAGTTTTAATAAGAGCTTTAACCTTTAGCTTGTTGGAAAAAAGTACCATTATAATGGCAAAAAGTCAGAACATAGAATAAGAACTTTGAGTGGTATTTTAAACTATACTTTTATGGTGGTTGGATGAAAAACTTATTGAGATATCAAGCATTGAATCGCCTAAAATGTTTTTTGTTGTGTTCATTAAAAATAGTTTTGTACAAAGAAATCAAGACCATTTTGACCATCACATCAAGACCAGCAGTCAAAGTTTGGCTCCATGGAAGTTTCCTCCTGCAGCAGTAGTTATACATCACTGTGTTTTCTGTCTTGCATTTTAGTCTCATATTCAGTGTCACAAACCATCATTTTAATTTCAGAGATCTCAGCTGTGTTAGGACAGAATGATTTCATAAACGTGTGGAATATTGTGGCAGCCCTGTCAGTGAAATTGCTGCCTAGGAACAGAAGGATGATGTTAAAGGTGAATAAAGAGCAAATGTTGGAATGTAGTCACCTTCTAAAGAGGGAAATGAAAGCACTGCTGGTCCCACTACAGGCAATACAAACAGGAAGGTGTGCACAAATCTTTCCTTTTTAGCTTTTATTTCTACACCTTTAGGCATAAAAACGTTCAATTTTTTTATTATTGTTATTATATAGTAACACCAAACCATAATATTAATGTCATTAAATAGAGCTTTGATAATTAATTGTAATTTGGGCTACCATGCTGGGCCATAAAATTGATAGTTTCCACAGCCTAATCAAATAGCACTTGGAAAAGGTAATACTGCAGTGATCTGGGTGGGACTATGGGGAAACTATGGAAATGGTGGAAATTTGAAATGTTGCAGGGTCCCAGTTTCAGCCCACGTGGGATTGAGATCTATTCTGCACAACCTTTCCTTCAATGTCCTTCATGAGTAACAAAAGGGCCTCTGCAGCTGGTGTCTCTCAGCAGAGAAAAGAGACTCAAATCTCTTTGAATAAAGAGAAGAATAGCTTCTCTCTATTAAATATAGTCCCAAAACAGGGGTAGGTGTTAAGGAGGAGAACACTGTGACATTGTGACATTCAATAGCATGACATTGAATTGAGGCAGCATGATGAGACACAGCCCACAGACACTGGTCACTGCCACTCTCAGAAATGACAGTGGGAAAAGATTTCTAAGATGTATTTCCATCTCTCACACTCAATAGAGAACAGTGATCTCGACTCCCACATACCTGACACAGTGCTGGGTGATGATTTGAAGAAAAGAGAATGAAATAATATTATCTCACTTTGAGAGAATAGAATTACTTTTGAAAATGTCATGGTTTGCAGCAACTATACATTGATTTCTTTACTACCATGAAACCGTGTCTCCACATTTTGTAAATCAAATTAAAAGCACTACAGTGGAAATTGCTTTTCACCACTCCTAATAATTTTAGACCCTGGGTCAAATATAATAATTTTTCAACACACTTTTCATAAGACCTTATTATACTTTACTAAAAAAGCTTTTGCTTCTGCAGTGCCTTACATCTTTTTCTCAAAATAAGAAAAAAGAGAGTTATCATAAAACAAATGTAGGTTTTATGGTCAAAATGCTGGGGAGAGCCCAGGGAATTACACTGACTTGAGAAAAGGCAAGTTGAAAACAATCCCTCTGGGGGTCAAGCAGGGCTCTTGCCCTTTCCTTTCTCTGTAACAAGAGCTCATTAACTGCTTGCTTTTAATCAGTCCTGCAGCACCTTTGCTGCTCTGCTTCTTATCACATCAGCAGGGCTTGGGTGATGCAGCAGATCCAGGTCCCTGGAGCTTGGATGGAGAGCTGGGACTCCCAGGGACTGTGATATTCACATAATTCTCCCAGTTTCAATTCGTTTTTGGTCTGATGCAGTTGTTTCCAGGTCTGTTTAGAAAACTGAAGGTGTGGAAATAGGTTCAATCAGGGTTCAGTATAAGGCTGCAAGCCCTGTTAGGGACATTTCCAGTTCATTCCATCATGAGCTGCTCTGAGCTGTCTGCTCTGCCTGGCCCTGGGAGTGATCTGGGAACATCAGCTTTTCATCATTCCCCTCAAGCCCATCTGTAAATCCTCTTTTTTCTTAGTCATGGCTCTACTTGCCAGTAACCCACTCTCCTTAATGGAGCAAGGTGACTTTTAGGGACATTAGAAAGAGATTTGTTTAAAACTTTAGAAATAAAGCACAAAATCTGGGTATCCATTCTCCCTTTTAGAGCATGCTTAAATAAACAGGGCCCAGTGAAGTCTGCAGAATAATTTTCATTCACTTTGACAGATTATGGGTGGGGAACATTAATCACTGGTTAATCTTGGGAGATATGACACAACCTTACCACATCACAAACTTAAAATCTTAGTGCAGTGCATGCATCAAAGCATTTACAAACATACACCAGCAGACAGAATAAAAGAAAAAGAGAAAAAAACCCACAAAACAAATTTATTTCCAAGTTCAGACAAGTAAAAGGTCTTGTATTCTCATTTGGTTTGAATATAGCTCATAACAACAATAAATATTTCATGCCAGGGGCAATAGCCTTACACAGCACTTGCTGTAGTCTCTCATTTCTCTCCTCTTGACCCATGTTCATATTTGCAAGGCAGATACTTCAGGGACTACCCATGTCTGCAAGCTATAAAATGATGTCAGGTTTACAGCAAACATCCATCTTCCTTAAAAATGCCCTCACTATTCTTCAGCAATATTCCCAATTATTAACTTAGGGCTCTAAAAGCTCTACAGCATTTTGGTTGCACTGTGGAACAGAGCTGTAAAATTATTTTCCTAAGAGGATTCATTCCCATTAGTGATGTATTTACTGTTGCCACCACATGCAATCAAATCATCATTTATATAAACCTTCCCTTGTAAATCAAGTGTTTGTATTCAGCATCTCTCAAGCTGTTGCTGCTGTCACTGTGAAAATAACAAAACAAAAGGATTCTCCTGGGATGCTCGCTCCTGGAGTGGGTCCAGTGGTGGGATACAAAGATGGTGAGCCTGGAAATCCTCTATCATTTGGATGAGGATATAGAGAATGATACTACAGATTCACACCTGTGCAGACACATCCACCTCTTGGCAGCTCCAACCAACCTTGTCCTGCTTCAGGATCTGCTCATTTGGTCTCTAAAACAATTCACAATACTTTACTCAATTAAAAACCAAGGGTTACTTTGCACCCAGCCTATTTTTTAAATAGGAAACTGTGAAATTGTTAGAAAACTATGAATTGAATAGAAAACTATTGAAATACCATCTAAAGAAGAAGGTTACAAGCAGCTGACATTTTTTAAAAATCCCCAATCTTGCTTTCCAAGATATTACATTTTACAGGCAGCCAGTATTACTTTATTTATATCCTATTACAAATGGAATTCAAATTTAAACATCTGCAAGGTGTTAAGCATCCTCAGCAATTTTCTGAGTCAGCTCAACTCCCACCAGCTACAGATGGAGAGGAGGGGGCTGAGAAGTACATTGCAGGAGTCATTCTTGAGTACATTTAAATTTAATTCCATTTTGAGAGGTGTTGTGCTTTGGGGCCACCAAATCACTCTCCACATTTAGAAGGCTGACTCTTACAGCAGCTGAAAGGTGCACTTCAGCCTCTCCTGCAGGTCTGTATTTCTCAGTATTTTGACACTGTGATTGGTTGAGAAGCTCCAAAGTATAAAATCCACCATAAAATCCATAAAACCAGGAGAGCATAGCACAAAGCTTTTTTTTTTTTATTTTTTTTTTTTATTTACTCTAAGTTTGACTGGAAAGCAAAACAGCTCCCAGCTTTTGGACTCTGATGGCAGCTTGTACCAGTTGGGTGGATTCTACGTGGGAAATGTGGATAATTCAGATTTATGCAGAACCTTGGTTCTTTCTCACTACAACTCATTGCTTGTGCTTTCCATTGGCTGAAAACAATCTTCTCCTGCTGGGTTAGATTAGGGGTTTAGGCCAAATAGATTGTCAAAATACAGACTCTTGTTGAACTCATATCCTTGAAAATTCATGAGAGGCATGTCTCACAAAGAGACCTGTATAGCTTAGTAGTATTAAATTACAGGAAGAATTGCTGTACAACCTGGAAAACAAAGTGAAGTATTCAGCTTTTCCATTAACTCTGTTTAATAGGGCCAGGCCAGCCCAAGACTAGAGCAGTAACAATATTAACACTGTGAGCAACTTCTTCAGGAAAACACAGTTTGTACTTGATGAAACTGAATAGACTTACAACTTGGTGAGCCACTGCAAACCATAAATTATAACTATAATACACTTCACTGTAGATTTTAGCAATTTATGAAGCTAAAATATCATAGCAGAAGCTTTAAGATGCACTCTACAGCACCAAGCACATCCCAGTCCTGATCCCTGCCTGGGGAAGAAGGTTGTGCTCATTAAAAAGATAATAGAACATGAGAATCTATCTTGTAAGGTTTGTAAACAACTCCATGAGTTATCCTCAAGTCAGAAGCTTTCTACAGATCAAAGGAGCTCGAGATATCAAAGCTTCTGATGCACAAGGGAGGTTTAGAATATAATCAACATTCTGATCATCAACACAAGGGCTTAAGAGCCAAAATGCCCCTTCCCACCTCTCAAACTGCTTGGGATAAATTTTAATTCAGCAATTTTTGAGCAGAAGTGATTTGGAGTCAGTTTGGGATTGTTTGGATTCTTTTCCAAAGAGTTTGGGTATTTTCCAAAGAGTTCTACTTTCCCATTAAAGTGAGAGCAGCATGATTTCAGAAAAAGGTGTACATAAAAAACACCCTTTCATTAACATCTTGATTGGAATACCAGTAATGTACAATTAACCACTTTTAAATTTAAAATTGTTATGAGCCATTTTTTGAGGTTGTAGTTGCACCTCAGAATTGAAAGCAGCTTAAATAAGCATTGCACATACATTATTAAATCTGGTTATAAATCTCAAGATATAGATAAAATGTGCTTTATATGATAATAGACTAGTCAGATGTAGTAAAGTTATCTCAGCAGGACATCTGAAGGCTTTAGCATGGTTTGAGGTTATGGGTTTGTTCTCTATAAAAGCAATAAAAACCTGTATTTGGGAGAAGTCTTTAGAGAACCCAATGGGATTTTATGCTGTTGCTGTACTTTGTGTCACTATCTTTCAGCAGAACAGAACACTGCTAAAATATTTTATCAAAAATTTAAAAAATATAACATATACTAAACAACAAAACCCAAAATATCCCCCTCTGAGAGGTGACTCCAAATTCCTTCTGAGGTTGTAGGTGCACTGCAGGCTCTACCCATAAGCAGTAACTCCAAGATAATGACTTTGACATCTTGAAAACCCTAAGCCCATGAAAAGAGGAGTCATCAACCACCCTGAAAAGCCACACTTCAAGGCAATGCTTGGGAAATAAATAACTCATCATATATCCAGTGTTTTAATAATATTATATCTCTGTTAGAATGATGGTAAAACCTTCAAAGTGCACAGAAGATCATAGCCAGTGTTTTCTAGTAAACACAGAGTGTGCCTTTGCTCCAAAGGGCTTAAAATCAGATGTAGAGACACAGAAAGAAGGAAATAAAGGGAGATGTTTTCCTGTAATGATGCAGAACTGAGGCACTGGGGGTTCAGGGCTGCCTGGGTATCACACAGACCTCTGAGCACTGACACCTTTGTCCCCCTGGGCTCCAGCTCTGCTCCTTTTGCTGCACAGGAGCTCCAGGACTGGACCAGCACAGGTTCCCTCAATAAACAGCAAAGAACAGAGACAGATGAAGATGTCAGTAGTTTACACCAGGTATTTTAATAACCTGGTTTGAAAGGTACTAATTAGGGTCCAAGAATCACAGAGGATTACAAGACTATTCCACAACACTAAATAATGCTAAATATTACACAATTACCTAATTTATTTATTTTTTAATACAATTTCTTTAGCATGTGCAGAATGGAAAAACAAATAATGGGCAGTTCTAGCACATGGCTCATTAAGTCTTAGGCTGAGTTCTAATTATTTTTCAAAAAGAAATGTCAATTGCAACACTACTTGTTAATTTAGCTACTGAAGTGATGTATTAAGAGCAACATCTCTGGGCAGAATGACAGTAATTACCCATATTGCAATAAAAGCTCAGCACAGCACATCAATGAAATCTCAAGTATGGTGAAACAAAGTCATTCTGTAAAGATTTTTGCAGGCTTAATTCTTTTGGAAGTTCTTTCCTTGAGCAACTGATGATTATTCTGCACAGAGATAATTACAAAAAATCACACTGTGAAAAGAGCAGTATCAGTTTGTGGCAAATTCTGTGGAAAAGCTTTCCATTTATTTAAAAAAAAAAGTCTTTACAGTTTTTCTGAAGCATTCACCTTCTGTTGAATATACATTCATAATCATAAAACTCCTCAGTGCCCACTTTCTTCTCAGTTTAAATCAAATGAGCTGATATTTTATCTGATTTATCTGCAAACTCATAAAATACTCATATATCAATCAACACATCCTATCTACCTGACAGAATAAAGGTTAGGCTACAAAGGTTAGGCTACATTTTGATATATTTTTTCTGTTCAGCTGGTGCATTTGTCTTAGTCCACTAATTGAAATGGTTTAGATTTTTCTGAATCACTCCTTGGTTTAGAGAGGAATTTTATTTGCCTCAGATCTAGCCATCCTTTCCCTCACATCCACCATCCTGAGGATTTCATTCTTCAATGGCTTCTAGGATGGCTTTTGTATTAAAATTAATTTATTTAAATTTATTTTATTGCTTCTATGATAGCTTTTGTATTTATGGCTTATTGTATTGTATTTTGTATATTTTTTTATACAAAAACATTTTAGTGCTCTAGATCTACAAAAATTATCACATTTGAAGGTGTGTGATCACTGCCCCAGGTTGTGATGACAAGTAAACCTCTCCTTTGGTTGAAACAACCTGCTCTTACACCCACAGTGTATGACTGAACCTTTCAGAGTCTCAGCTTTGCTGCCAACACCAGATCTTCTCCATTCTCACTTTGAAACCAGCCCAGCTCCCCCAGGCTCCCTTCAAGTCACAAAGAATCAGCACCTGATCTCCTCCTCCCTGGTCTTTCAGCTTCTAATGACTTGCTGCTTATTGCATTAAAGTCAAATTTTGTAGTAACACAGAGCTTTTCCCAGTTTGAGAATCCCCAAAGCATTCAGGAGGTGCAAAAACATTTAAAAGCACAATTAAAAGGCAAATCAATGAATTGTGACCTCTGCCCCAACTTCAAAGGATGAGGCAATAAACCCTAGAGTCTTAGGACACAAATTTAAATCATAATCTCTGGATATCCCCAAAATTAACAGTTTCTGCAAGACCTCTTCTGACCAATAAGGATTTTCAGAATCTTGAGCATGATGTGTGTTAGATCCTCACACACAGCTGAAGGAGGGATGGATTTGAAAAGAAGGCCAAGCTAGAGCAGATCCCAGGCAAAAACCCCCAGGATTAAAGAAAATTAAAGAAAAACAAAGTGGTTCCTACCACCTCTGTCTCCAACTAATAAAGGGAGTCCCAGGTTAGTAATAAATGCAGGAGCTATTTGCCTATAATATGCAGGTATCTGACAGGATCCATTTTAGTCCCTTTTTTTTAGTAGCAGACACTTATCAACAGTCCAATTATCTTAATGCCAAGTCATAAAAATTAAGAAAAAAAATCAGAGAAGACAGAAATAACATGGCAGCAATGATTAGAAAAGCACTTCATTTGCAGGAGGTACTTTCACACCCACAAAAAGAGCAGTGACACCAGAAGCAGAAAGAACCTCATTAGTCACTAAGGAGAAGTTTTGCACAAAAAGCCAAAGTCATCACGAAACAACAGAAGCTCCTGGTGGAATGAGGTTGGCCCTGGGTTCTTCATCATTCAAGTTGTTTTCTGTGCCATATGGTCAAAAATGAGAAGCTTCTAAACTGACTAATTGTTGAGAGAAGTGGAGTGAGCTGTCTGGCCTTGTACAGAGAATATCCTCCAGGTTCCCTCTCGAGACACCTCCCTTCCACAAAGGGGTTTCAGTAACAAAACCAATCTTTTGTTTATCTGTAGCAAAACCTTTTACTTATAATTTTGCTCACAGACTCATGCATGTAAAACCTACCCCTTTTGTCCCACTCATGGAAGTAGTAAGGAAAAGGAAGAGATAATAAAATTATTGTGGTTCTTTCCACAGAACCACTGAAAACCCTTAGGTGCTGGTAAGCAGTGTAATGTGGAGAAAGAACTTTACAGAGATTTAAAAGAGGCTGAAAAGGGATTTAAAAGACCAGTTAATTGCTTATAGAGTTGTGAAGATCAACTGAGACTGAATTTAGTTGTTAAGACTGCAGGGATGCAAAGGGAACAGGAAATTGCAGCTGCTGAGATTGTCCATGGTCCATAACCTGTTCATCACCTTTGGGATTGCCTAGGAAAGTGGGTTTGTGTGAAATATGGGATTGTTTGTATGGGCAGCATGCAATCACAGACTTGCACGTTTTTCAGAAAAATAGCACGTAAAGCAAGGAAAGAAGAGCAGAAATGTCTCCTGTTACTAAAGCAGCCACAGAAAAACACCACAAATCTTTTTTTTTTTGCAACATTTTCATGTTAGTGATGTGCCCCTGCTTCTACCTTGGATCAGTCTTGTTCATGGGTAAGGACAGGGAAACTCCATTTCCTTGTGATTCCTCCCTTGAGCCAAGATGAGTTTTTGCTCCTCAGAACAAGATCACTTCACCACAACTCTCACGCAGATGTTCCAAGCATTTGGAAATTGATATTTTACAAAATAAAAGAGCTGTAATGTTTCAGTGTCAGTCCCAGAAGGTCAAAGCCTCCCTGCCTGCATCTCACACTTGCCCTTCTACAAATGTTTCTCACAGGGAAGCCAGCTGAGAGCCCTCATTCTGCTTTCTTTCATCTGCCCCAGGAGGCAGAGGTCACCTCTTTTCCAAAGAAATTATCACTTTTAAGGCAACCTTGTGATCAGTGGCCTCAAACAGTGGGGACCAGCTCAGCATTGTGTGCAGCCAGACCCTCTCCTTGAGAGCAGAGGCACAGCCAGCTCCTCTCCTGCAGGGCTTGCCAGCTGGGGACTTTTGTTCCTTGCTGCATGCACAGACTTGTGAGCGACTGGCCAAGAGATGAGATTGAGTCATGTCTGCATGCTGGGGTGCCCTGGCATTCAAAACAAACCTGCCAGACTTCAGACAGCTCCAAGGTCAGGAGTTCTGACTTTAAAAGGGCTGAGTTTTGAAATATCTACTGAGGCTTAATTCAGAATTTTGGGGTTGTCCACTCTAGGTACCACAGAACGCAGTATCACAAGAGTATTCATGCCAAAAATTCACATATTTGAAAAGTCACATGTATGAAAATTAAACAGACTCTGTATGATCAAAATTCACAACCTGTTTATCTGCATTCAGCTTCAGTCATCAGGCTGACTGTAGCACATGACAGTCTGAATACAATAGCTAATTATCTGAAATTCAGTTACGTTCCAGAAAAAAAGTCACAAGCCAGGGTTTAATATTGGCCTCCAATGACAGAGAAAAGACAAAACAGGTACACCAACTGTTGAATACATTTCTGTAAAAAATCACAAGGGAATGAGCAATAGCCTGCATGATTGACTCAAGAATTTCCAATTTGGCTTTTCCACCAAAATAAAACAAATGCTCTAATTCACTCATCTTTATTATGTGACAAAAGTTGTAGCACATTTAAAATATCATACAATTCTGGTAACCAATTTTTTTTAATAGATACTCATATTCAGCTGAAAGTATTATATTTAAGTCAAATATTCCCTATGATTTGGGATATATGGCAACAAATACACAATCCTCTATATTACTTTATTTGTTTTCATGTCAATACCATGCACAATTCCAAAATCACATGGAATGAAGTAAATATTTGCTATTAATATCATTGCCCTCAAAGTACATGGAATTTCTTTTATCATTCTTATATAACCAATTCAGTCTGATATGGTGAAAGTGTAAAAATGCCAAATCCAATGTATAAACAATATTGTGCCCTCGAGTTAGTCAGTAGCTGCAACACATGGTTATGTTTTGGAACATAACTGAGCTGAACCCACACATTTCTCTTTTTAGCATGTGTGATTCCATCAAATATGTTCAAGGCTCAGTTTCTGGTTGTGTTCTGTACTGACAGCTATAAAAACTAATGACTGTATTGCAGGGTGGAACATTTGGGTCACTTTTACCAGCAGAAATCAAGAATAATTTTGCCATGGTGCCTAAGTACCTTCACATTGAAATTTCTCTGAGTAAAAAACAAATCCAAAGCAGGACTTGATGGCTGGGAGGCACATGGAATTTATACTGTAGCTTCTTTTAATAATGACATTCATTAACTATTCTAACAAATGACCAAAAAATATGACACAGGGACCTTTCTGAAATCTCCTGTTAGGTCCACATGGCTTTTCTGCTCTCAAAGATCCCTCTGGTCTGGCCAAAACAACACCACCACCTTTTTGTTGCCAAATTTGCCAGGCACAATGTACAATCAGTATATTGCTATATTTCTTTATAGGGAGAATCAACTAGCTTGTTCCAACTTTCTTTCCTGAAAAATATGGTTTGAAGATGTTTTCCATCTTTTACATTATGTCACTGAATTTTAAGGAAAAATTATTACCTTATTCAAATTCCCTGTGCTGTGTTGTGTTTAACAACACGGTCGTGACAATGAAAATTAGTAAAACAGCAAAATCACAGTTCAGAATTTCTAGGGATGACTTAGAAACACTGTTAATACCAGAGAGGTTATTCTGCCCTTGTCTGTCCAATAAAAACCACAAGCATGCAGATCTTATGAGGATTTAACACCGATATTTTAAAATGTCAAAGCAGTTTAAATCAGTCTCTTTGTTTATCAGCAACTCCTCCAAGCCTCATAAAGGAGTCAGCTCCCAGTGCCAGCTCCAGCTCCACAGGCTGAGCAGAATTTTATAACATTGCTCTGCCAAATTATCAGGGCTTGACCAGCTCCCAGATCTGCAGGCATGGAACATTGCTGGGATCAGAGGCTTGGAAGCAAAATACCTGCTCCCTTCAGTTGTCATTTTTATATCTCTGCACAAAAGATCTTCTAACAAAGTGCTCCTGATGCAAAGCTACAAGCACTCGACATTTTTGGCACATCTAGAGACACAAAGGGAAAGGGCTGTAGGCATTCCCAGTTGTCCCAATCTCATTAACTTCTTGTCCTCCAGGCAAGAACAAATCCAGGCAGTTTGTTTCTGATAAATTTCATTTATCCAGACCTCATACAAAGTGAGGTGATGTTTTTCCACAACACAGTGGACACTGGATCAGGTTCTATGAAAAAGTCTCTTTAGGTGGGTGACATTTTACAAAACCTTTTCATTCCCTTGAATTTTGTACTAAGGCCCAAATAAGGCATTAGCCAATAATTTATTACCAGTGCACTGTTAATAGATATATTTTCAGATATGCAACACATCAATAATATACATGTCCATAAAACATATTTCTATGCATGCCTATATATATTTAAAACTATACCAGTCTTTATTGAATTCAAATGCACGGTATGGTTTTACTGAAGCATGTGGGTTTTTGGCTGGGATTTATTAACTGTTAATGCAACAAGAAGTAAATTTAATTTAGGAACAGAGCATTGAAAAATGTGCTCATTTTAACAGGTAACGTTGAACTCATAGAATCATTTTGCTTGGAAAATACCCTTAAGATCAGAGTCCAAGACTTTAAATATAAGCTATTAAGACTGGAGCTGTAGTTCTTCTAAGCTGCCAGAATTCAAAACTTTCTGACCAGATTCTTCTAGATATTCTACAAGTGCAGGGTGTGATGTGTAATATCAAATTTATTTATTTGGTTATATTTTGTGGTCTGTGGGATTTCTTATTTGGCAGAGTGGTACTGCAATTTCCTAAAATCACCATACAAGTGTAAGGTAGGAAAATCTAGGAACTGCAATCTGCAGTTCAATCACAATCCCAGTAAGAACCCCACTGTACAGCACACCTGTAAGGAACAAAACAATTATATAAAATGGGTGTTATTCAAGCATGACTATAAACATCAACTTTTATTTGTCTATGGCAGACCACTATCAAAAACTGCTCTACTTTACAGACCTACAGTCCTCCCTAAATCTCTGTTTTTCAGCATCTCTTTCTTTTGTGATGGGTGTCAGGAGAGCTTTCACAGGTCTGCAATGCCTCTCTGCAAATGTGCCACTTTCTTGTCAGATGTGCAGGTGGCCACTTGCTGAAATAAAATTATTATGTGCATTTTCATTCCTTTTAGTGATGCTTTTAGGGAAGAATTGTAGCATTTTCTAATGGACTGGATAATCACCTCTTGGCCTTTCTGAGGTAATGAGAAGCAGTGGAATTTCCAAATGTGCCCAGAGTGATTTCTCAAAGAAAAAAAAAATCAAGCTGTATTTAACATCTGTCAAATCTCCCATTTTTATGCAACTTACAACAACCTGACAGAAATCAATATTCTCTATGTGTTCTCTTAATTATTATCCTTTGACATGCAGCTGATTAATAAGGAGTAGTAGGCAAGGTGAACTGAAATCACTGCCTCTTTCCCTAATAAAAAATTACTTGCCAGTGCTTTACATGGGAAATGAACCCAGTTCTGAGTTACAATAGTATTTTGCTTGATCATCTTTTAGAAGGTCAAATTTCCCTGACTCACAGACACAAGGAAAACTTCCTCCTTCTAAAGGCACAGCAACATTGATTTTTCTTAATCAAACAGGCATGCAGGTAGGACTGTGGAAGCTACACAGAAAGTGGATTTAAGAAAGCAAAATTAATTAATTTTAAAGCATTTCAGTATACATATATANGAAATAAAGGGTGAAGTGGAAAAGAGGACCCAGCTCTTCCCCAACCCAGCTGTGCTTCATCCTCCTTGAGCTGAGCTATTTACCCCTGTTTCAACTGCAGGAAGTCAGAGAGGCTTCACTGGTCGTCCAAATACTCAGCCAGGGTAAAAGAGTTATTAATTGCTCCTACATCTTCATCCCTCCTACTCTGTGCTACCCAGAAGGGATCTCCATCACCACACAACTGCCATGACTCAAAACTGCCTGCTCCATGAGGACTGCAAGAGGACACAAAGATAATGCAGTATGTTCACCAAAAAAAAAAAAAAAATTCAATCATAAAAAGTTTGTTGGGAGGCTCTGTAAAACAAACTCACTTGGCAATTGTCACCTTCATTGATTTGTCCAGCATCTTCAAAAAAAAAGTCAAATTATTTAGCAATTTGCGCCATATTGAAAAGCCTGATTAAAACTTAAAAGGCAATTATTAGTTTTCTAGCTCTCAAAGAAATAATGCTAATGCAATTTTGTCCAAAATAGGAGTTCAGTGAATAGGATTGTGCTACTGAAAACAAAATTGAGGCTCTGTAGCAGTCCTGCTGAAGTAATAATGATCACTGATGAAAGAGAAAACCCTGAAGGCCAAATGATCTCTCAAAATACCATTTCACACTTTTTATTAGGAAAGAACAAAAACACTAATCCAGAAACCAATTTATATAGTTAATACCAATTCTCTTGCCTTAGCAAACAAATATGAATTTAAATGATAAAGCCAGTAAGGTTTAATGCAGGAATTCATAAGAGATTAAGCACATTTATCACATGCAGGTAGATAACAAATAGAATATGAGCCATCAAGTCAGAAAATAATGCCATGAAACCTAAAATAAAGCAAATTCATCTAATTATAGCAGTGCTGCTCTTCTAGACTGCAGATTTCTGCTGAGACCCATCCTCTCCCAGGGTCCAAAGTGTAACAAAACCTTCTCACTTTTAAACCAGGTTTAAATTTACTGGTCTTGGCAAGGACTGCATCCTCTGCTGAAAACCAGTGGCATGACAGAAGCACTGAAGGTCCCAAAGTTTCATTATTTCAGATCAATGAAGTGGTTTTTCACCCACATATTCACACTGAGCCTTCCTGTGTCCCTATTGATCACATTCCTGTAACTGAATAATGTACTATTAATCTTTGACTTCTTGACTTCTTCTGAGGAGTGCATATCTGAAGTGAAAGCAGGAAGACTTAAAGGAATGTCAAAATCTGCAGGTTAGGAGGTGCCTTTACAAAATACACAATTATATTACAATATAATAGCAAGAAAAGTGATTTTTTTGTCTCCCAGCAGCATCCCAAGGGCAGCACTGCAGGGACAGCAAGAAGTTGCTGATAAGGACCAGCTGACAAGGTTTCTTTCAAATCTTGAAAGAAGCCTACCTGTACCCTTCATCACAGAAGAAATCATGAGCTAACCTAGAAAATGTATAGAACATCATAATCAACCCTACAAGGCACAAACCACTTCTAAAAATAAATAATGTACATTAAACATAACAAAGTAGTAGGAAATTTGAGAATTAGAAGGTGGTATGAAGAATTAGGAAACAAGGAAAAATACTCAGAGTCATGCTCAACGCTCTGTTAGCTGAAGAAAAAACTACAATCTGTTTCTAAAAATCTTTAAGGAAACTGGACTTGTATTTATTACAATTAACAGTTTCTGAGAAATCGTAATACTCAAATTTTCCAGTGCCAAAACCAGGTTCAGTCAACCCCAAGTTCAAAAATAAAAGCATCCTTCTGCTTGAAATTGACAGATATCAGTAATTGAACAGTTATAAAACCTCTTTCACCCCTTTTTCCATGCTGTCCTGCAAGGTTTTGGTCCAGCCACCTTATTTCTCTGTAGCCATGTCCTATCCATCCTTTTTCTCTGTATCAGGTCCCACCTCCCTCAGTCTCTGCTCTGGTTGAGCACTGAGCTCACCCAACATCTCAAACAAAATAAATGTCAGAACCAAAAGAAACACTGAGAGGAAAAAAAAGGAAAATTAAATATTTCCACTTTTTTTCCTATAGGACATTTTATTAGTGTCACTCCCATGGATTGCTCAGTTGAATAAATTGCTTCTGCCCCATGGAGAAGGAGATGATTACTACAAAAAACCAAACAAACCCTGAAATCTGTGGTAGCAACAATCACTAATTTTGAAATAAATGATTAAAATATGCCAGAAACTTATTTATATTCTCAGCAATATTTCACTGACAAGGGACCCAATTCTGGGCACAACATCAGCAAAACTCTTCTAAATATTATTTTTTGACACGCTTAAATGGAGGCTTTATTGAATAAAATTTCAGTAACTTTCTATTTGAAGTTACACTGTGAAATTCACTCAAGGAGTGAAGTTCAGTACCACCCGTTTTGTGTTTTTTATTTTGTTTCTGGATGTACTCAGAGTCAAACCTTCTCTGCCTCATCTTCTCCCACATTCAAGATGGAACTCAATCTAATTACATTTTTTAGAGAAATTACCTTTTTTAAAGAAAATTACATTTTTTAAAGAAGCTTCACAGTCAAAGGTAGCTCTAAAATGATTTAGAAATTCTCAAGTTGCAAAGTGGTGTCTTTTCACTTTTTATCTGACTGCAATAAACTGAATGCTGATTTTTCAGGGGAAATAAAGAGCAATGTCCCTTGGTGCAGACCTTCTCTCAGGTAGGCACACACTGGTTCAGTGCCAACCTAATTAAAAACAAGGTGGAACCAGTGCTTTTCATGGTGTAGCCTGACTTGTTCTTTCTACATGCCCAGCTTTCACCTCTCTTCACCTACTGAACTGGGACACTTTTTGTAGTTCAAGAGAAAAGGGAAAACACAGTTTCAACATTTAAAATGAGCTCTAATTAACTCAGCCTGCCTTTATGTTAATGAGTAGCCTGCAGCTCAAACATCACTCAATCGTGCCATTCATTAATTCATCTCACAATTAATTGCATGAAGTAGTTTCCATATCTGCTCTTAGAGAGCTTCACTTTGCAAAATGAGTTGGTTCATCAGTGGGTGCTGGGCACGTGTTTGGAAACAAAAAACAGAGCACCAAATACTGTGCATTAACCTCACTACTGCAGCTGCTCTTTGGCTCTTGCCATATCAACCCTACAGACTTTTATACTGAATATTCCCTCCAATGAAATAGATATGTGAGATGAGAAAAAAAATTATTAATTTTTTTTTTCTGATAAAGGCCAAATAGAGGGACAGGCAGCAATTTTCTACAAACAGTAACAACACGTGGAGATCAGTTGGTGTAACTCAACCTAACACAAGTAAAATCATGGTAATTAAACTTAGAAGACTGAGCAATCTGCTTCATGAACTCTAGAATCTCTTGCTTGATAAATAAACTAAACCAATAGCAATCACGTGATGGATTAGCAATTCCCACTTGCCTTTTCCCAGCTCTTCCCAGGCAGTAATTGGCTCTGACATGGTTCATCACCCTCATTGTTACAGCAGCAGCCACCCTGTGTTCCTAAAAGGAACCAGGAACACCAACGAGCTCTGCAATTAATGATGGCTATTAATCACAAAACTCATCACCTCCATAAGAGCTTTCACCTCCACAGTGCCTTGTAAACATGCACCAAACACAAGTCCAGGGCACTGAGCTACACCAGCAATAATGATTATCCTGTGTTTACAGCTCAGGAGTTCTGCCAGGACAATTCCTCCTTTCCATCCTCCGCCCATCCTGCACCTCCTCCTTCAACCCTCCTCTTGCTGGGCTGTGTTCATTCCCTCATTAAGCATTCAGGGCAAATGGATCTGCTCTGATTTTTCAATATTTGGATGTTTCTTCACCCAATTAAGTAAATGAGTGATTAGCTGCCCATAGAATCAGAGAATAGTTTGGGTTTGAAGAGACCTGTAAAGTCTTCTGGTCCAGCCCCTGATGTGGGCAGGGACATCTTCAACCACACCAGGTTGCTCCAAGTCCCATCCAACCTTGGACACTCCCAGGAATCTCAAAAGGTAGGTTATTTCCTGCATTTTTAGGGTTTTCCCTACACAGTCAGGTCTGCTGTACTGTCCCTATACTGCTCCCAAGAAAATAGAAATAGAAAAGAATTAGCTTGTGAGCTCCCACTAAATGTTTCATGTGTTTTGAAAAACCCTTCTATCTCTTTATTCCAAAATAGGAAAGACCAAAAATCAAACAAACAAACAAAGCCACAAGCAACCAAACAAACAAAAAACCAAAGAAAATTAAATTTAAAAAAACACAAAAGCAAAAGGGTTAATCCTTAAACACAATGAAATAACTGCACTGAAAATGTCCTGCTGACTTCAGCTTGTGCCTGTGACCTGCCCACGCTCTGCAGGTGCACAAACCAGACATATGGCACAGGTAGAAATCTTTGCTTATTAATTACCTTGCAGAAATTAATTAAAATTTTCATCTCAAGCTGCTGACTTGCATTTCTCTGCTTAAGGGAGGTCAAGAGATTCAGAGACTGGGGAAGTGAGTCTGTCCCAGACCAGCTGCCTTGCTGGACATCCACAGTCCTACAGCCTTTAGGTCACAGATGTTCCTCCCCAAGGCTTGGAAGGAGAAACCTCTGAAAATCTGCTGCTGGACAGCTCAGTATTTTTTATGTCTGATGCTAAGTGCAGAAATTCAATGTGAATTTAATGGAATATAAATTCTATCAACCTTCTTGTCAGTACTCTCTCTGCTTTCTCAAATAAAATCCCATCCAAAGCTTGGTTCCTCCATGCTGCATTGAAGCCACCTCAGCTTTCCTCCCAGCTTCAGAACAAAATTCTTATGTGCTGCATCACAAAATAATTCAGGCAAGGTAGAGAACTAAATCTTTTGGAAAAGGGGATGTTTGGGACAAAATAACATGGGGGTCCTCCTTAGGACAAACACTAAATTAATTGTAGGTGTTGCCAGAAAACATGGAACAGGGAATACAGAAATTGATAGCAACCTGGAAACTTTAAAGGGCAGAGGAGTAAAGGGGAAAAAAGCAATAATATTTTTGATATTTTTGCCTGTTGCAGAAAGCAACAAGCAATCACATTTCACACAGGGGGTCTGGGGAGCAGACGGTGCCAGATGCTCCTGTGTGAAATGGAAAACAGAGGATGGAGAAAAGCACACAAAAAATGGCCTTTGCTGGGGTAAATGTGAAAACTCAGACATGCTTGGGCTAAGCACTGCCATGGAATTGAACGGAGGAGCTGAAACAAAGCTTTTTATGGATAAAATGTATTTCACAACAGGGTCTGCAGTTGTTTGTTGTTGTGCCCCTCGTCCCTATTGCAGCTGGGAAGGAATTGATGCCTTGAGAAGGCTGACCTAGAACAGAGACCAGACAGAGCTAAAGAATAAAGCAGGGATTTATTCAAAGGATCTCCTCCATGGACACACCTTGGGCAGCACAAGAGCCCAGCCAGGGCTGCACCCAAGATGAACCAAAATGGTCCCAAAATGCACGGCCGCTCACGGGGGCTCTCCCTTTGATCAGTTCTGCTCCATTTGCACCTTGGAGTTCATTGTCCAGTTCCAGCTTTAGCCCATGCAGTCCCATCCTGCTTGTTTTTCTCTCTCCAGCCCACGTTGTTTGTGCTCTTGGGCCTGAGATTTGGATCATTTGTCCTTGGTGCCCAGCTGGAGAAGGAATTGTTTTGTCTCCCTGCTCTGTGCACAGAGCTCACCATCCCATAATATGAAGCCCAGACCCACACACTAAAGCAGCTCAGAATCTGAAAAATATAAAAGCTAAACCTGAGGCATCAGAGTCACAGCCCAGGCTGGGACACTCTGGCTGGAAAGGAGCTCTGCAGGGAAGGGCCTGGGCAGCCCTGATGGAGCCACCAGTTAGCAAACCTGTTGAGCAAACATGTAATAAAAATCAAAAGTAGTTCGTTTGACACCTGGTGCTCTAGGGGCCTAAAACAAAGCCTAGAAATTTGAATTATTTCTTTTGGCTTTGTAAGGAATAAATAGTGAACAACTCTGCCAGAGCAATGAGCCTGTGCACACCTTGCATGTTAAACTTGATGTCTGTCACTACCAACAAGCACCCTCATTTCTTATCAACGTGTGCATCAAATTACAGCTGAGCAAACAAAGCCCTGTAGATAAATGGCTTAATAACTCCTTAAATAATTAAGAAAGCCTTAAAATCTCTAGAAGAAAGTCTCAAGGGATTTAAGAGAATGGCAAAGTGATAATGAACATCACAAACTGTACCATAGCAGCTTACAGGCATATTCATGTCTTCCAAGATTTTAAGTTTAATGGTCTACATATCTAGATTGAGTGATAAACAATGATATTAAATGACCAAAAACTTTAATTCAACTCCCAAAACTTCAAGAATGCTTCACAGAGAATTCACTTGGAGAATCTGGTCCCCATTTACAATTCTCATTTAAGAGAATTAATTAGAAACACTAAAACTGGTGGAAACAAAGCAGATTCAGGAGGTTTAATTCTGCTCCAGCACTGTACCATGACCCCCTCAGGGGACAAATTACTCCTTAGGGCAGAAGGACACAAATAATACAATTTACAGTATGTATTTATATAGGAATCTCAGTGGCTATGGGATCTAAACCTCTTTTTGGGGCTGTAGTGCTGAAATGAAGAGCAGAGCTAAAAGTCCCTCCTGGTGAATTTGTTCCACAGTCTGTGAGAATTAAATGTGTTCTCTGCATTCCAGAAAATCTCAAGGGCATCACTCTCCCTGTGAATTCAGAGTGGGCAGCTCTGGAGATGGGGGGCACTGACAGTGCCTTGAGCTTGGACAGGACCCAAAGGCACATCAGGACCAGGTGAAATTAGAGACACCTTGGGACTGCTCTGGCTGCTTTCCAGGTCAGAGCATCTGTGGAGGTGTGAAAAAGTCATCTTTGGAGCAACCATATGAAAAGGAAACTGATCCACCAGTGCATAAAATGACCAGTAGCCAGGGTTTTATATTGAAATAAAGGAAAAGGACTTTATTTCTACCCATAACAAACTTCAGAGAGAACAATTTTGTATCTAAACCTCTTCACTCGCTCATTTAATTTTTTTTTAGAAGGAATGGTGATCCTTTCTCTTAAAGTACTCTAGGAATTAAAAACAAACACAAAACTTCAGCTATACATCCTCTTCCCTGGGTTGCTGCTAATGGCATTCTGAAGAATCTTTAGAAAAATTCCAAACTTTTTATGATATTTCTTGCTGGCTTTATGAGCAACAGTAATGTTTTTTTCCTTCAGCACTATATCTATGTCGTGCATGAAGAACAGGTAAGAGAGATGTCAGTTTATTTCCAGTTACTCAATTATAAGGTAATTAAAAGGTCATTTTTAGTTTATTGTTACTTTACTTCCTTTCAGCATACTTTCCTTTCTCAGATAATAATACACAGTGAAGTAGGCAGAAGTTTCTGCACTATGAGGAAACTAAAGCTACTGCAGAAAATAAGGTATTCACCAAGAAATATTGGGGCTTTTTTATTATTGTTATTATTAGTGTTCTTTTCTTTATTGCTACCATTACAAAACACAAACATACTTACAACAAAATACAATTTTCTTCACATGCCTTTTTGTAGCAGAAGTAACATTTAGTAATGCTAACCTATCAGGCAATACCACCAGCCATATTCAATGTCAGATCTTTAAAGTTTAACATGTGGCACCAGCAGATTAATTATTTCAATGAAATACCTTCTAATTTTTGTTAATTTTGCATCACAGCAGCAAGTCAGAACTTGGCAAATCAACATTATGGGTATTTACAGTGCAAAATCGAAGAAAGAAAGAAAACCTCTTGCAGCAGGACATCTTAGATGAAAGAAAATAACTACAACAAATAAAACAAGAAAGGCCGTGATATGGAGATCCTGTCTTTCCAATATTCCCTGATGCTGAGAAAAGCCAGTCCCAGGGGAAGTAAAATTAATGAATTTCAAAATAATCTCTTTGGTTTAGAGTCTGAGCTCAAACAGGCTGCTCTGATCCTCAGAAATCATCAATCTGACAGTCTGTGCCTGAATTTTCTGCCTTGGTAACCTTCCACAGAATTCACTTGGCCTGACAAAGGGAATGACCCATGTCTCACAGAAGGGTTTTCCTGCTGGAATGTGGGCTTTAGATGGCCAGCTCTTCCCAATTTCCATACAAAGCCCTGGCTGTGACAGGATCCCACTTCCTCATTCACAGTAATAAATCCTCTTACATCTCTCTCCCACACTTCAAAAAACCAGCTTAGCAATGAAAGTGCAATTATGTAATTCCACATAACTACACCCTGTTCTTCTAAGTGTATTTAGGAGCTTGCATTTCTACTCTAAGTACCCAATCAGTCTAATTCAAGGCATCCATTACTCTAATCCCAGCTCTAAGAAGATTTCCATGAACAATTTGCTTGTTCCCAGCCATTATTACAAGCCTGCCAATATTCTAATTATGAATTTCATTTCTTTTGGTCGTGTTACCCAAGCTGTTCTGTGCTATTTAATAGGTACTTTCGTTGATTTAGGTTTTTGGGTTCAGTATGAGGGTTTTTTTTCAAACAGCTTTTCCATAAAAGCCATGATTCGTAACTGCTCCCTGAGCCAGATGCATAATTTGAATTTTGAGAGAAATGAGAAACTTTATTTCTGTTCCTGAATTCTTATCTTTCCAGATCATAAGAGCCAGAGAATCTGCTTTCCCACCCTAATTGATTCCCCATAAAATTCCTATTAGTTATGCTGAGTAGTAGACACTTATAAGCTAATGGAATTGGGCAACTTAATTACAAAAACATTTTAAATAATCATCTACATCTGTCTATTGCAGCATTCCACATTGCTGTGGCTTGAATCACCATAATGCTGAACATAAAATCATTCACGTGCAATACTGCACTGGGGTCTAAACTTTTTACTTTTGGAAACAGGAAAATTGAAATCTCTCAAGTTTCCCCCACAGTTTTGAAGGACACAGACCAACCTCATTCACTCCACACTCACCCTGCCCAGGCAGGTGCACTCAGAGAGGGAAAACCTTGAGTCTCACTTTTTAAAATGTCATGGTTTGAGGATTCTGCTGGTTTCAGGTGGCAGAAATCTCTCACAAGGGCTGGGGCAGTTTTGTTGGAAGCCACCACAGCTGCACATCAGCAGATAATGTTTGGGAAAAGCCAAAAAGCAGCACTGCACATCACAGGATCTTCCCAGGTGAGGACCAGGAGAAAGAGCCCATCCCAAATCATGGCATCAAGTGAACGAATGAATCTATTAGGTTTTTCAAAATCTAAATTTGCAAAACTTTATCGCAGAAAGTCCTTCAGGAAAACAATCTGATGAGCAAATTTATACCCCAAAGGCTAAGTCTGCACAAACTGGCCAAAATTTCAGATGATCCAACCAGTCACAGAAGAACATGGAATAACATCAACAAATACCAAACAAGGATGCAAATCTTCCTATGCAAAAAAATGCCAATAGTGATGAAAAAATTCATTATCAATGACTAACTTGGTGTTGCCTGCACTGACACCAGAGTTATATTTTCTGTACATTGTATTTTCAGATTCAATTGCTCTGCGTGTACCCAATTAATTTACAGATGAATATAAGATTTCACCTACTACCTGTATGTTACAGGTACCTGATGTTCCTCTTGACAAGTGATAATCTAATTCTATTTTCTGTATAAACAACTTTTGTATGCACACACACACGCTGGAACAATATTTCACCATGCTCCAGGTACATCTGCAAAGAAAAGTTGCAGCCTAAATTAGAGAACAAACAGAGGGCAACTTGAGCACTCCTCCTCCTTGTTCTTTTTCTAACAAAGAAATACAGATTCATTGTAAGCATGGGATTTCTCACATTTCAACTGCCTGTCTCCTTGAAAATCTAATTGTAATCTATTAAACACTTTTTCTCAGAGATTATAATAACCTAATGACATCCTTCTATGTACAGCCTTATACACCAAATCTAACACTTTTGAATATGAGAGATTTCTCAAATTTAAGCTATTTACTTATGTCTAACACTATACTTAAAGTGGATTCAAACCCCACTCACTTTTTTTTTTTTTGTGGAAAGAATTCTAATGGTGCTGCATGAAAGAGATACAAATTAATTTGTGTTTAAGTTCACATTCTCAACTTGATTCATGTGAGTATTTTGCTCATTTACAGATTCAATCCCCATGACTACACTTTTTGCATCAATAAGTTGAAATTGTTTCTTAGTCCAATTCTTTAGCATTCCAAATATTTTTACAATCTTAGCTGTGTATAAGCTGCTGACCTTTAAGAAGTCAAGTATTTAATTTTATTTAATCAAAAATGTTCCTTGAGAACACATAAATCCTAAAACCATTGAAACTGGAATTTCAGGAGAAAAAATTTGGGCAGTCTGTTGTGTTGTCAGACCCATTTATCAATGGTTATATTTTAAGATAACCTTTTCCTATAAAAAGCAAACTGGGTGAAAATTACCTTTCAAGAAATATCCAACACAAAAATAATTGCTTTGAATGCTATAAAACTTAAAATACCATGTCAGTGCCATAACCAGCAAAAGAATTTGAATCAATAGCACATTAAATAATTTCCCTCAATAATTAAAATTCCAATCCTTTCAAATCTTTGCATTGATTTGGCATTAGGGAAATATTGTACCAGTCTTCATATCCACATATCAGGAGTGCAGCTTTTCATGATGTTTTCTTTTCCTGTTATCTGTATATGAGGATGAAGAGTTCAGTTTCTACTTTGAAACAGTCTTTAATAGCAACAGCAATCCCCAATGTCAAACTTTTGAATTGTTAACTTTTTTTTTTTAATGATGGCTATTATAGTAAAGGGGGGTGGTGGAAATGGAAAAACAATTAATCCCCCACTCTGTAGTGGGGTTTAAAATTATATTTCCCTCAAACCTTTTGGTAATAGAAATTATTAAGATAAATAATACACCAAAACAGCTTTGTCCATGAAGTCAGCTGGGATGAGAAACTGAGCAAGTCCATGATGTGTGGACTGGAAGAGCTTGAGCTGAACTGTGCTTGCTCCACCTGCATCTCCTATTTGATTAGAAAGTAAATATGCAAAGGGCTCTGAATCACCTAAAAATTATGACAAATCACTCACTTCCATCTACAATAGATATTTTCTGAGATATTTCTATTTCTCATCAGGTAGCAGACAAAGCTGCTGTGATTTCTACATCACCTTTGGAGCACTTTGCCAGAACCAGGTTTATTGCCAAGGAAGTGAAGCAAGTATTTCTCTGAGCCTTCAGGAAGAGTCAGGAGAAAAGCTTCAGCTTGAATTCCTAAGGGTGTTCACCTCTCCAGAGCAGTGCCTTTAACATCTGTCACAAGGTTTGTAGGAAAAGACAGAAAATGTCACTCATTCAAGAATTACATTTTGGCCTTCCTGAGAGGGGAGAGCAGCTTGGCTCAGGGGCATAGCCAAAGGCTTCTCCAAAGTGCCCAAGAATTGAGTTGCAAGTTGAACCTTCACATCCCCAGGATGCAGGTTCCCAAAGGAGATGAATATTCAGAATATGCCAACAATTCACCTGCAGGAAACCAGACACTGTGGGAGAGGGGTGGGGGAAACTGAGGTAAGTCTATATGTCCATATATGTGAGCAAGAGCATCTTTGGTGCCATGTGGCTTCCAGGTCAGAGTCAGATATTCTTTCCAAGCTGGAAAGGCAAAACTAGTGCAGGAAAATCTGCTTCAACCATATTAACATGCCACCCATACACCACATATACACTGAATTTAAAGATGCCCATCAGAGCTGCTCCCTCACGCCCCAGTGCAGTGATAACTGCAAATTGCAAAGCTCAAGCAGCCAGGGCTGCCTGCAACACAGCCTGGTTGTCCCTGCAACAAGCTGATTTTATACATCTGCAATGCACTAAACATAATTATCTGGTAATTTTCCTAAATGAAAAAAATGAATTTAAATTACTGAAGCACAAAATGCCTTCTGCACACCAGTTTGCAAAGGCCAAGCCTGCCACATCTAGAAAACAGCAGTGCTTTATTCTAATTATGCCTAAAGTAGATGATACAATTTCAGAAATAAGCTTTTATACTGGTAAGACTGAAGAAATGGCTTCACAATGTTTGTGGAACTTATTTTCTCCATTTTCAATTCCAGCAATGCCAGAATTTAAACAAATAAGAATTCCCTTAGAGAATGTGCAGGGCAGACCTCAATTCCACACACGTTATATTCTTTTTCTTTATTCATATGGATAATTCTATCAAAGGCCATAAAACTGCTCCCATGAACACACCACAGATCAAATCTTAATCTGAGTTGACAAGGAGATGATCAGTTAAAGGTTGGACTCAGTGTTCTTGGAGGTCTCTTCCAACCTAAATAATTTTTTGATTTTTTCTCTTTAATAACATATAAAGATATCTATATTACAATTAAATGGAAGCCATATCCTGATTACAAGCAGCAAATGCAATTAATGCTTAAAGGAATGAAAATGCCTCAGCCTTGTGCTGCAAATGTTCTGGTATGTCCTGTATGGGATCAGAACATATGGGATCATCTGTTCTGATCCCATACAGGACTGAGAGAGGGAGGTGAAGAGGCTGATTATGTGCCAGTGACACCAGCCTGTCCTGCTGCCCAGCGGGGACACCTCGAGCAGCAGCAGATCCATGAGAGAAATGTTCAGAGTTAATCAGGATCGATTCACTATTGACCCATTCACCACACAGCTCAGCTCCTACACAGCAGAGAACAATGGCACAGATAAATCAGGGGTAATAAGGCTGCCATTGACAGATTTATAGCAGCAAGTGCAGTGTGAACAAAGAATTGAGTCCACTAATCTATATAAAAAAGCCACTTTCGTTTTGTAGAAATAGTAATTTAATTTTCTTTATGTAAACTCTGCAAAGAAACAAGGATGATGGGTTTAACATATGTATTTTCTTTTATGATTTGTATGATTTAACAGAACATTTATGCATTTGTAAGGTTAGCTTTAAAAACTGGAAGTTTAACATACTTGTGCCTTGTAGCTATTTTTCAATCCTTTTGGTTTTTCAGTTGTTCCTTTGAAGCATGCCGACTTTACACGAGTATGTAATTGCTTTACAAATTAATGAACAGAATTAAAATCTACTCTGAAAACAGGATGAGTTACTCAGCATTCAGACTTTGAGAGTGCTCCAGGGGAATTCACTTCTTGGGGACATCACAGCTAGAAATGGATGGGTTATCCTTTCCTATTTTGGAATACAAATCTAGAAGAGGTTTTCAGGAACCAGAGGGTCTCTGGGGCAGAATGTCTGGGTCAAACAGGACACCTGAAGGAAGGAAAGCAAAACGCTCCTGCTGTGTGACTGAACTTTGGAATCAACGGATCCAGCCCTGCAATATTGACCCTTCAGCACTTTGCCCCTCAAGCCAACACACAGATGAGCCCAAAGGATAAAGAGAATCAATTTAGAATATCCCATTAAAACTTCAGGTGGAAAATGGAGCTAAATGCCACCTTAGGATTGAATCTTGGGGAGATCACCCACACAATCCTGCTCTAACACAGTGTGGAATGCAAGAGGTTTTCATCTTCAACACAACAGATACAGGCAGTCTTCTGTATGTCCTAGAAAACTAAACTAGGGACCTAAATTAGAATTATCTCTTAAAAATAAAACACAGAATTAGATTATGTAAAGATTAGGAGAATTTTCCCACCTTCATAACAATTTGAAACACTAACCTGTTTTAGGACAGCACAAAGTCACCAGATCTGTCTCTACATTTGATTATATTTGTAACCTTGTCTTTCCTCCTTAGAAAACTGAAAATACAATTTCTCTTCCAAAAGCTCAGCCTGGCTGTCATGTGCTCACACCACACACGAGTGCACGAGCAGTGTCACCACAGTGTCACCACTCTGTCCTGCACATTGTCTCACTCAGCTGCTGGGGAAGGCTGGAAAGCCTCATTTCCCCCCACATCAGATCTGACTTCTCTTTTCCAAGGGTGAAACAAGAGGGAAAACAAGGCTTTAAGACTTCACATGAAAAGATTCAGCTTCAAAGACAGCTCCAAGCAAAGGAAACATTGATGGAAACCCTTCTAAGGGCAGAGTTTCTGCAGGAAGTTCATGCTTTGATTTTAGTCTGGGTTAAATATCTGTATATTTAATCATTCAGAAATCACTGATTTCTGAAGGGCACAAATACAGCAGAGACTGTTGTCTGTCTCTGGGGGGGCTGTTGTGGGTTTAGGTTTCCTCCTTTGCCTCTTCTCAGCATCACACACGAGCAATTCCAGATTTCTGGGGCTCAGCATCAGTGCCAGGACAGGACTTTGCTCCATTTCCTTCCATTTTAAAGTTTTTAGGTTTCTGCTCCAGTTTTACATTTATTTTGGTTTTGGTTTGTGGGTTTTTTTGCTAATAATTCACATTCTTCATTCCTCAAACATTCAATGAAACTCCTTCAGCACTTTTCACTGTGATTAATCTCACCCTCTAGCTTTTCCTTCTTAACATAATCCATTAGGTTTGCATAATTTTTTGTTCTGGACCTGGATTTATTCAGCAAGCTGCATTTTTAAGTGAATTCTCAATTACCATTTTGTTTTCTGGNATACTTGATTTATAGGGTTCCTCTTGGCCTCACAGTCACTCAGCCCACTTTCCTTCTTCACTGGGTTAAGACAAAACTACAGAATCATCATTACATCCTGTTCTTAATTAGCTGCACCTTTTCACCCCTATGGAATGAACACCTTCCTGTCTGTGCATCTTCAGGAGTCCAAAAACTGCCACAGGAGGCAAATCAGAGCAAAGAACCCCATGGTTGTTAAAATGAAAATGTTCATTTAGGAGAAACCACAGGAGCCCTTCCAAGGAGGAATTCTGATCCATCTTTACTCCCAGAGTCTGCTTTCATTTCCAAATTCCAGCTCCTGCCATTAGATCACTGTTACTTCCCATTTAATTTTTTACAGATTTGCTGTTAATCAATCTCTGCTCTCCAAGGAGTCAGGATTTTCCCCAATTCCATTAATTTAATGTTTATTTGATCTGTTTCTTCAACATTGAATTGTCTTTATCTTCCAGGCAAAGTGTCTCTCTGATAGACATCCTATAAATCTATGGGTCATCCTTGGGCAATTGTGATGTGTGTGGAATTATCTCCACCTCCCTGAAGCTCATTCCTTTGTAGCTGACTAGGATACAGCTGCAAGCAGGTCCCTCTTTTTTGTTTATTTTTTACTGATTTNGCTTTGATTTTGGTCTGGGTTAAATATCTGTATATTTAATCATTCAGAAATCACTGATTTCTGAAGGGCACAAATACAGCAGAGACTGTTGTCTGTCTCTGGGGGGGCTGTTGTGGGTTTAGGTTTCCTCCTTTGCCTCTTCTCTGCATCACACACGAGCAATTCCAGATTTCTGGGGCTCAGCATCAGTGCCAGGACAGGACTTTGCTCCATTTCCTTCCATTTTAAAGTTTTTAGGTTTCTGCTCCAGTTTTACATTTATTTTGGTTTTGGTTTGTGGGTTTTTTTGCTAATAATTCACATTCTTCATTCCTCAAACATTCAATGAAACTCCTTCAGCACTTTTCACTGTGATTAATCTCACCCTCTAGCTTTTCCTTCTTAACATAATCCATTAGGTTTGCATAATTTTTTGTTCTGGACCTGGATTTATTCAGCAAGCTGCATTTTTAAGTGAATTCTCAATTACCATTTTGTTTTCTGGTTAACAAAGTGATTGCTGCTGGCTGCCTCAAGAGATCTAGCAAAGAAAAGCAGTTAGGCAGAAATGTGGGGTTTCTTGATTAGCAAATGTCACTGGCTTTCCCAAAACAGCATATTTTCTGCTGATCTTACAGCTGTTTGAATCTGAATTATCTACTACTTCTATTTACAAAATTTAAAGCCAAAACAGCCTGCCTGCTGCTTTCTCTGATGTGGCCAAAGAAAATGTCACATGAAAAATTAAAAATAAAAAGAAATGTCATGCTGATATACTTTGATTCTTGGTTTATCTGCTCCCTAGGAAATTGAAGTATTTTCTTAATAACAAGCAGAAGCAATTGTAGTTTCTTGTTTTCTTACAATCAGCTTTCAATTTGTTGAAAAAGAACTGGGGTTTATAGGAAAATTATCAAGATTAGTGGGAAACTTTTTTTTTAGGGGCCTACACTGGATTNCAATCTCTGCTCTCCAAGGAGTCAGGATTTTCCCCAATTCCATTAATTTAATGTTTATTTGATCTGTTTCTTCAACATTGAATTGTCTTTATCTTCCAGGCAAAGTGTCTCTCTGATAGACATCCTATAAATCTATGGATCATCCTTGGGCAATTGTGATGTGTGTGGAATTATCTCCACCTTCCTGAGCATCACAAGCCCATTCCTTTATAGCTGACTGGGATACAGCTGCAAGCAGCTCCCTCTTTTTTGTTTACATATAACTGTTTTTTCTAATCAGTATTGGTAAATACATTATTTCATACCCTACTCTGTAATTCTTAGTACTTCTCCTGTTGCATTTAGTGCTTATTCTCTTATTCATATGCTCTGTTGTGTCTGATAGTCTCTCAAACACATATAATATATCTTTAGGATATATTATAAACCATTATAAATATACATATAAAAAATACATATTTTTTATATCTATATATAAACACCATTCTGTGAGTATCATTATACAATATATTTATTGCATATCCCTTTGTAGTGAAAACAAATAATTCAGGAACTGTGGCTGTTTAATCTAGAGATGAAAAGGCTAAGAGAACCATCATAAAGTTCTTGAGTGTGTTAAATCAAACTGTAAAGAAAACCAGGCCAATTTACTTCCTGTGTTTATAATGAGCGAGCATTTTCTGTTGAAACCACAGAAAACTTTTTTCTGTTTGTTTTTTAAAAGAATAACATTAGCACAGAACATGCCTAATCCATCAAAAAGGTAAATACCTTTCTTCAAAACACTGATTGTCTCTATCTGTCAGGAATATGGAAAGCAGGAAGATCTCACTGTATAGGAAAACCAGAAAGAGCATAAATATTGTCCCACAGTAAGATGTTCTCCTTTTTTTTTCCTTTTGCATGAGGTATCACTTCCACTCTGTAGTTTTATTTTTCTGTAGAAAACATTAACTGATTTTTGTAAGGAAGTTGGATGCATGATTTGATCTGATTGGATAATAAAGCCTGGGAGAGACCACACAGGTATAAAAATTAACCAACATCAGTAGTTATGAAGGTCTGTGCAATGATAAATAAAACAGTTATGTTCAATGTTTATCTTGTCATAAAGGCTTGATTTGGTAACACACTGTAGGCAAAGTTCCCCTTCTGAATTTATACTTATTTCTCTATACTTTTAGACTTCCATTCTTAATTCATATTAAGAAAGGGTTGGGGTGAGCATTTCTATTTACAGGCTTTATTCTTTCTCCTCTAGGAAAGTGGATCAACATCCTGCATGCAGTGATGGAGCTGCTCCAGTGACTGTTTATAAAACCATGGATGAGGCTGCTCTGCTGGGTGGATGCTCTGTGCAGCTGCTCCAGCTCACTTCCTCACCTCTGAGGGGAACATTGTGCCCTAAAACACCTCCAGAGCTCCTTGGAAATTCCTGGCACAGATTCTTCAGAATGCCTGATCCTACACACTTGCAATATGTCAATTAAAACTCATTTTTGCCTTTTTTCTTTTTATATTTTACTATTGAGGCTGCTGCTAAGGGAATCTACTACTTCTTGGCTGATAACTAACCTATCCATGGTGCTGGCACAGAAAGGGCAAGGAAGAAAATGAAGAAATCTTAAGAAAAACGAAATTAGGAAATCTTAAATTCCCACATGCTGCCTAAGGGACAATGAGAACTGTATGATTGAGTGGACTGTGCCAAAGTCACTTTTCCCTGGGCACAGAGAAGCATCAAGATGGGCTTAGCACCCACCAGACTGAGCCAACTGGTGGCAGCTTGGTCTGGAAAATACTGATTTTTATTTCTTTAGCAACAAAAGCTTTATAATGATTGGTTAAGTTGGTAAGGATATGACAAATTCCAAGCTCAGTAAAACTAAGAAAAAGTAGTAGAGAACTTCCACAAAAGAATAAAACTGCTCACACAGCTTTCAATAGGGAAACATATTACAAGAAACAGTGTTTGTCAAGCAATTATTCTTTAAGATCTGTCTCAAAGCATAAGTACTCTGAATAAGGTCCTAATGAGCAGTGTTCTTATTCTAATTAAGCAACTCTAATGACAGACCAGCCCTTTTTTCATTTGCACAGTTGGACCACGAGCTCGATGTACAATTTTTCATAAGCTTGGAGTTTTCCAATGTATCATTTCTTAGAGCCAACCTTTTACTTTCTTCAAGCCAACTTTTTATCTTCTTCAGAACAATAGAAAATTAGAGTGATACCAATCTTCTAAAGGGCCAGGCCCACTCCTTGAGCAAGAGGCTAACCCTGCTGTGAATGCTAGCAGCAAAAAATTTGAGAAATTGTCAGCTGTTGTCTCAAACTCCTCAGGGAGTTGCAAATTACCATTGTACACAGTTGGCAGATGCCTCTGCAGGAGTTACCTATCATGAAGTCCACATTAAAAACTTATTTATGTCCTTAACAGGAGAAGTCTTGCTGATCTGAATGTCTTTAAATGAAGGATTAATTGGCTCTCCCTTGAATATCTGATTTTGTTCCATCAATCTGATTACATCAAATTCCTTTGTCTACAGCACAAAACTTCATTAGAGCCCAACCCCTGCAAGCAGCTCTGTCACCATAAGAGCAAAGCCAGCTGTGATTGCAATGGAGCACCATTATTCAAGGGGATTTTAGCTCTCTCACTTCATCCCTCATGTTTGCTTTCTTCTGAGCTTTACAGTCCTGCAAACAGGGTTTAAATCTTCCAGGACAGGGAGTGTGAGCAGTCAACCCACATAACATCAGGCAATGTGTATCAAGAAAGGGGGATCACTCCTTTCCTTGTGCTTGGTACCTGGCCACTCATTTATTAAATGTGGGAACTGGGCTCTTACCCAGATCACAACAGAAAAAGGAGAGTTTTGTGTGAAGGAAGTGCTCCAAAAGCCCAGCACCTGCCTACTCACTGCACAATCCACTAAATTGTTCAGCAATAAAAAGGGTTAAATGTAGGCTGAGCTGGAAACAGCCCGGCAGCAAGCCTGCTACATAAAATTCTGTTTCTTCCTCTAATTTCTGATGAAATATTTGATGAAAATACATTTAAAATATGTGGAAATATGTTTAAATATGTTCTGTTCCATCCTTGGAAGCATTCAAGGTCAGGTTGGATGGGCCTTGGAGGAACCTGGGATAGTGGAAAGTGTCCCTGCCCATGGCAGGGGTTGGAAGGAGATGATCTTTAAGGTTCCTCCCAACCCAAATCATTCCATTCTATGATATTATCAAATTTCTACTTCTCATAGCTCCAGTTCCCTTCAAAATTAACCTATTCAAGTTCAGCAGAAGATACAAGAAACTGAGGAGATCCTCCCTTTGCTTTTCTGGTAAATGAAAATACATTTATTGCTGTGGACATGCCCAAAATCTGATCATTCTAGACCAGGGATACCTTTATCCAAAGTTTAGCCAAAAGTAACACATTTCCATAAAAACTTTTCACAGTGAATAACCAGTGGTCCTAATTAGTTAATTTTGAACTGAATATCCCACAGGGAGTGGTTTCAGTGCCAGAATCTTGCCTTAACCTGACCACTCTTTTAAAAGCAAGTCCTAAAGGGTATAAAGACGAAAAGGAGGAAAAGAAGAACATTTATGCATTTTACAAATTATACAATTCAACCTGCAGTGCCCTGCCTGCCATTTCAAAGTGAGGGACAGTGAAAGGGACTGATTGTTGGCAGGGGCAGTGGCTAAAATCCACCATCTGCCCCACAGCAGGTCCCCAGCACACCCCACTGCTCCATCATTTCTCAGGCTCCCTGTGAGCATTATCAGGAAGAATAGCAGGAACAATTGCTGAGAACCACATGAAAAGAGTGCCAGAAATCACACTGCAGCTCCTTGGAGAGCCCTCCAGAAGGGCTGGAATCAGACACAGCTCAAGTGTTCCCTCTCAGGCACGTCCTTCAGTCCCTCTGAGCTTCCCAATATCACAGTGCCTGGTCAGCCTGGACATGCAAAGGCTGATTGCAATGATTTTAAGTTCTGTACTGAAGACAAACAAAAGTGCATTGGAGCATCTCACTGAAAAGCAGGCTGCTTTTAAAAAAATCATAATAAATTCTTCATTAAAATAAAAAAGAGGTAAAAAAATTAGGTGATGTCACATTTCCCCTGCTCCCTTCTCATTTCAGGGAGCTTTTTTTTCCCAGTAGCAAAACTGAAAAGAGAAGAATGTGATGAAAAAAAATACACTTAAAGCAAAATCAACATATCTGCTCCAAAAATTTACAAGTAAACAGCTCTTTCACAAATTCCATGAAAAATACTTTCAATTTTTCTCTTTTGTTAATGAAAATACCATTTAAAGGGTTACACTGATCTATAACCAGTAGATTTCAGGAGCTGAGAAGACTACACCCTATACATGTACCTCCTACCCAGACCTGAAATGTGATAAATACTTTGCTAAAGTACTAAAAACACTTTGCATTTTTAAAATGGCATTCTGCTTTTCCCAAGATTTTCACACACACCCTCAAGTCCTAACACTGTTTGAAATGGTTCCATTTTATTTTTGGAAGTACAGCACTACAAAGTGCCCTACAGTGATATCTCTATCCAGATCCTAATGAAGAGTCATCCATAAAACAGAAGTGGCAATAAAGCCATTGAAATCAGACAAGAAGACTGTGGTAGTTAATCTGTAGATAAATTATTATTCAGTAATTAGCAGGGAGGTGCAAACATAAGCCTGACAAGTATCTGACAGCATAAAATGCAGCAGGAGCCTCTAAGAATGAGAAGAAGGAGGAAGATCCTCCAGAAAAAGTTGCCTGTTTGTTAATCTCAGAGAAAAGTCTGCATCTTTCTGCATCTCCCTATTAATAAGAGAAATTTAAAAGGTCAAAAAGGAGGGAAAAAATAAAGATCAGCTGAGGTGTAGAATGACTTGGAAGCAGCCAAGCTAAGCAGGCTTGGAATTGTAGAGATGCTCAGGGCAGATATAGGAAAAGGATGCAAGAAAAGGAGGCAAAAACAGGAATTCCAAAGAGAATGGGGCTGTTTGTGCACAGTGTCTTCAGTATGAGAACTGGGGACATCAAATTAAGGTTCACAACAGGAGGCAGTTTGTCATTAAACCCTTAGTTCATATTAAAAATTGCACATTAAGACATAGAGCTGGCTGGGGGTTGCTAAACACACAGATAAATATCTGCTGGAAGGGTTTGAGGGCTGCCAACTCCTTTTTAAGCATTCAGATGTATCTGGATATTCAGCTTTTATCTTAATTTGCACCAAAATAGTGCAGAACAAGGAGGCTGACTACTTTTGAAAACTTCATCCCAAGTTCTGACAAGAACAACAATCCTAATGACTGCTGTCATGTCTTTATCAAAGCATTTGATGTACAGGACTCTTTCGAGTAAACACTTGCAATTTTTTATTCAGAGTTCCCACTGGAAACTATGATCTAGATAATGGGAAGAAAAGGATATTTTTCTCTTGAAGTATTTACCTCTCCCAATGAAATTCCTCTTCTTCCTCTGGGGAACCTAAAGCAACTTGAAATGGTTCTTTATTTTTATAAATACATAGAGCTAGATGTTATGCAAGAGCAGACCTCCACTTTATCTTGGCTGGCTAATCAGTGTGTTTATTTATCCTCTCTTTCCACTTACATAAGAGTTCTCTGAAGCCCAGAAAATCACTGCCCTAAGGCAGACTAGATCTGCACAGCCACGAAAAGTGATACAAAGAGCCACAGCTCCGACAAAAAAAAAAATAACCCCAAGTTTAAAGAAACAAAATAATACACAACCACTACCCTGTCAACCCTTTCCCTGCTGCAGGAGTATCAGAGCTCTTTCCCCAGTTTGGGCAGAAAATATTCTTCTCCTAGAGATCCCTGAAAATGCTTAGTGCTAATTAACTGTATTGAGCTTAAAACATTCAATACTAACATCTATACTATTATACCACGGTGTGTTTAAAGGATTGACTAAAAGGGCAATTTGGGATGGTCATGCCAGAACTTCTTTTGCAGCTAACAAAATATTAAATAAAAAATAAAGAAAGAATAAGAAAAAATAACATTTGGGAGATTTCACATCTTTCTACAGGGTGATTTTGTTCTTTTGTTTATTCATTGATCTCCTCACCCTCTGCATGAGATTTATTGTATGTGCTGTACACCTTGTTCCACAATGACAAAATTAATGACTGCATTGAAAAATTCTTTATGTAAACAGAAAAATAAGTACTAAACTACAACAGGAATAATTCTGGGTTATATTTGTTTCTTAACTTCTGTCTTTAGAGGGAAAGTGAATGACATCTCACATTTAAGCTCCTCACTATCACATCTACCCTGGGTTACAGCATTTGAGGACCTGCCTCACTAAAAAAGTAGCTCCACTAAGAGCTACTTTTAGCTACTAATCAACATTTAATTCCTTTAATATAAAATAAAATAGTTAACCTGAAGATCAATTTGAGAAGAAAAAAAAATCTAAAGAGATGTGAAAATAAAAACCAAAACAATTGTGTTATAATTATATTTTTAACAGATGCATTCTGAACCTAGTCACTTCTCTAATAAAAGTTATCACCGAGAGAGAAATATTAGAATTTTTAAAAGCAAAAGTAGGGCAAGTCCTAGGAAAGCAGTCAACAGCTGTGTCATTTGGTCCCATTTCTATTTCATGCCTATCAGCCTCAAAGCTAAATTCCATGAGTTTATTAAAAAAAAATATGAGGCAATACAACAAAGACATTTAGAGAGAGGTTTTAAAAAGCACAATAAAGTAAGTGAAGACATTTACAAGGTCACTGAAAAATTATGAAACCATGGGGAAAATGCATAAAGATATTTGTCTGAGCTTGTAAAATGTCGATGATTGAGACTGAAACTACAGCCTGGACAGAGAACCTAATGTGATACTGAAGGAAAAACAGTTTTAAAAGGCTTTACCCAGACATGCATGGTACAAGCCAGTGGCTGTCTTTAGCCACTTTAACTGGTTAAAAAAAGTAATTTTGTTAGATTTCCTGCTCTTCTTTCCATGGGGGAGTTCCCATCCTGTTTAGTACTACCTTGGGTGTAGTAATGTAATGAAAATTTATTTTGTTGTCTCATTACCTATCTCTTTAGGGATTACCTGGATTTTATGCAGAGACTTCAAAACAGTTTTGTTCATAGTACAAAACTCCACCTTCTGTTTTTTGAGCTGCCCCTACGACAGGGGACACCAGCATTGTCCCCGTGAAAAAACAATGTTAGCAGGAGGAGGAGACACATCTCACAGGGCTTTTCCAAACTAAATGATTCCCTGATTCCGTGACATCGTGGAAGAGCCAAGCCAAGGGTGTTGTACTTGCCAGGAGGTGAAAATGGAGCAAACAGGAATCACTTCCTCATGTGGAGAGGAGCAGCAAAGGGGGAAATGCCCTCAGGCAGAGCAAGAGGCTCACTGGTGGTACCCAGCTCTGAACACGTGCTGAGAATCCCACCAGGGGCAATAATCTTCCTTTGCTTTGACACAAGAATATTTCACTTCAATTTTTTATACAAAATATTTAGACACCAAAGTAGGATATAGGTGAAGAAGCAGATGCAAATATCTCAAGGTGGCTGAAGAGCAAATATATTGTATGTGTCATCCCTCTTCCACTCCTCCCTCTACTCAAATATTGGGTTTGCCTTTGGTTTGAGCATTGGAGATTTGGTAAAAATCTCTATGTGATAAACCAGGGGGAAAAAAACCCTGGCAATCAGGACCCAAGGGCAGCAGGAGATGAGCAATTGAGATGATCAATGGCTCTTGAACAGGTACTCTGTGTTTTATTATACACAATAATTTGAAAGTTGTATTCTCTGTTCCAGTGGCACAGAGTGATAATAACTTTAAAACTTATTTTCCCTTAGATGTGTTTTGTAGTCCCTGCAGATATATAACTCCTGGAGTCCCAAAATTTTGGGTTCAAGTGAGAGTCCAGCACAGAGCAGGCCAATACCACAAGGAAGGGGTCATGTCTGGTTTTCATCTCTCCTGTTGGTGCTTAAAAGTTGAGTTGCTTCTGCTGGAAACTCCCCAGTGCTCTGCAAAGAAACTCCCACCACTCTGCATATGTTGGGTAATTATGAGGTGCAGAGAGTAAGTACTGAAAATACATTCTATTTCCATGGTTTGAGGCATCAGTGGTTGCAGGAAAAAAAATGCCTTTTTGAACTCCATTGCTGTTTGTTTCCACAATGAGCCATATGTGCCTGGCAATGTGCAAAGCTTTGTCCCCAAGATAAAAGATTTTAACCACGGGCAGCCTCTGGATAACAACACTAATAAATGTGTCACAATGAAGTACTCTGTAGAAATGACCATTTACAATGTTGTGGCACGTCTTGTGAACCATCTTGTTCTTGTACTTCCACGTTTATTAAGTGCAAAAAGAAGTTGGAAGAGGTTTCTTCCTAGGAGCTGCGCCAGCCTGGTCTTGTGTGGAAAACAATTCACATGGAGCTGATGCTGGGAACAACTGAGGAACTTCTGCAGAGTTCATAGCAAGCCTTGTGGTAATTGTTGTTGCTTGATTTAATCCATGGAATATTTTTCCTGCCACTGACCTCTGCAAAGCTTCCCTTTGAGGAGGTCCTTGCTTCGCTGAATTTTGCTTTCTAGCATGTTCCCTGCTGCAGTTACAAGAGAAGCCATAAATAAATCAATTTAGGCTGGATGGTGGACCCTGATCACCACCTCTGCATGTCCTGGGCAGAGGTGCCCTCACCCAGGTGCTCTGGTGAAACAACCCCAGAGCTGTAAAAAAACCTTATCCAACCAAATTAACATGCTTATAAACCAGACATATCTGAGATATTAACAAATGCAGGTTTGGCATTGCAATAACAGACAAATATTTTGGTTAAGTGTAACAACAACTGAGAACATGGCACAAGGCACCTTCCCTTGGACTACAGGACAGGGAATATTTATTTCCTTACAATTTTACTATAGATCTAATGGGATCAGACTCTTCATTGGCCTTTAAACCCTGGAATAATAAAATAAACCCTGGAACTGATAACAAATAAAAACAGCAATATGTTTTCATGCACGTGGTGGGCTTACATTTGTGGAACATTGCTCTTCTTATTAATAATTAAATCTTGGTCAGCCAAGCTGAGATCATTAAAATGCTTGACATTCAAGCTCCATAAACACTGTTGCATGGCAATCAGGAACAAGTACCCTGAGTGCTACAACTCTCACCTTCTTCTCTGCTGCACAGTTTGAGAATGTCAAGTGGAAAGCCCAGAAGAGGCACAAAAAAAAAAAAGAGTGAAATCTGTTAATACCAATGGGTCAGGGATGCTCTAGCTGAGCACATCAAAGTCAAAAGGAGAGCAAAGAGAGCAAAGCAGCTCCTGGCCATGGCTACAACCTTATTGCTGAGCTTCCACCAGAACACTGACTCTGGAAAGAGTTTGGTTTTCACCAGGGTCTGTGAAACACCAAGGACAAATTTCTTATCTCTCTAAGCCTGCAGAGTGCTCAGGCACAACCCCTCTGTGATCAGCAGGGATCCAAAAGAGGGAAAAGAGAAGGCAAGACTGAATCCTGGGAACAGAAAGAAGGCAGGTGACACATCTCCTGGGATATCCTTTATTTCTGTGTGAAACAGAGACAGAAATAAGTTTAGGTACACTGTTAGACACTGTCAAACCAACATGCCCTACTAGATAACCTGGAATTTTGTTGAGACCTGAAATAAATAATAGGCATGGCTTTCAAAACTCTGTAAGCTATTCCCTAAATGCTTAAAATATATTTCCCAATACAGAAATGCACAGCTGTCACTGTAAGTTGAATTGAGTGATGTGTGTTGAAGTGTGGAGGTCTGAGAACTTCTCTAATTCCTCAGAATCTAAAAACTACTATATTTGCTGTAATGGTCCAGTAAATTAAAACACAATGAATTCTGGTGGAGTAGAAGGGAATTTTTGTATCTACTTTACACAATGATGGGATCCTTAGTAGGATTGCTAAATAGCAATAACAAGCTTTAATTGGTTTTACATCAACTTTTGGAGAAAAAAAAAAAAAAAAAAAAAAAAAAAAAAAAAAAAAAAAAAAGTCCAGTTAAATTAACATGAGGAAATATTGTTGTGAATTCATTAGCACAGCATCAAGTACTCACTAAAGTTTGTGTGTCCTAATAAAGTAGATCAAAGAGGGGAGATGCAGATAGTTGAACTATGCTGTCTAAAGTCACAGAGATGTTTAACAAACAACCAAAAAACACCAACATGACAAAAAACCCAAATACCAACTGGTTTCATGCTGTCCACAGCATTTGTGGAAGTCAAAAGGGCCCCTGTGAGGTTTTACAGCTTATTCAAAAGAACAGTTCAAAACTCTGTGTTGCCTTTCAAGTGAAGTAAACTCTAAAATGAAGCAAAGTACCTTTTGTGATAACCCCTTCCTTTTCTCCCCTAGGAAGGCAGTAAGAGATGCACAACTCGCTCACACATTTGTTTGCTCCAGGTGCTGCCCTCAAGCTCTGCTCCCCTGCCAGCAGCACCCAGCACCCACACACAGCTCATGGGCTTGCCTTGTCACCTCTAACTAACAACAATTAACATGTTTCACTCGCCCTGCTCCTTTCCTTTCAATTCATTTTTGCATTGAAGAGTAATTTTTTTGGCATCCTGCTTTATCTTTCTTGATTTACAGATTTTGGAGAGAGGGCAGGATTTCAAACCAGGATGTGTCTAAGGTCCAGCAAAAGCAATTAAATGTTAATAGGCTGTTTTAAATACATATAGATAGATTTGGCACTGCCCCAGCTAAGACTATTAATACTGTAAAAAAAGCTGAAAAGTTGAAGTTTTCTGCCATTAAATTCTCATCACCCATCTCATTGCGTTCACCTCAATTTGTGTTTCAACAATCTGAAAAATCCACAGTGTTTAGACCCAATTTTGTGTAAACTGGTAACACACAGGTTTTGGGAGAAGCATTATCCTCAGAGGCCATTACACAGACTTTATTCAGTGGGAACTGAGGAAATAATAGTTACTGCTGTGGGTCTTGTAATTCTAGTTACGAGCTACAGCGCAGCGATGCCGAAGGGTAAAGCCTGACAGAGCAATAAAGCAAAATGAGTCCATTATCCCAAGAAAAAGTCCCTAATTCCACCCAGGTTCTAAGCCAGTATTGTCACCATCAACAACCTCAGTATTTATGCAGACATTTCCATCTCCAAAGCCCTTCATGCACATTAAAGCAGTGAACACTTGCAGAGCTCCTGTCAGCAAACTTCATTAAGGCCAGCACTCCACCCCAAAGACATGAAGGGGTTTTTTCCACAGGCTCACCTGCTGGCTGACTCAGTGCTGGCTCCATTTACACCAGAGGGGTCATGATACACTCTCATGCCACAGTCATAATCCCCTTCTTGTCACACTTCATGGCACAGCCCCTTCCCAGCCCTCAGCACACACCACAGGCTGCACCAGAGGAAAACTCCCTGCCCAGGTTATTCTACAGGTTCTTATTGCCAGGGAGAACTGCCTCACACACCCCATAAATCTGCACCAACAGAACAATGCTGTGCAAGTGAGACAAGGGAAGAGTTACATCTCCACCCCAGAGAGCCCCAGAGCCAGTGTTTTATTGTCACTGCTCCTGGCTCAGACTGGCAGCAAGGGAGGAGATGGAATATTTGTCTCTGAACCAGCTGCACCAAGCAGAGCTGTGAGCCACGGGCACACAGAGCCTGCCCTGAGCTGCAGCTTCCCACCAGAACCATCAGAATCCATGGGCATTGACCTGCAGGTGGATTACACGTGGTCTGTATGCACATGGGCTACCTGGAAAATATGAGAAGGTGGCTCTGGGGTTTTTTTTATGGCTTTTTCTTCAGTGCCAGCAGAAATACAGTCCCTAGTTTAGGATCAGAGTTCATGCCACACCAACCTCCACAGTTCCATGCCCATGGCAGGTTATAGGGTCTTGCCTCTGCTCCTTTTAAAGCAGCAAGTCCTTGATCCCTGCTCCTATTTGTAGAAGGATCATTTGTGTGTGGCCTCGGGCAAGCTGTGAAACAAAGGTTTGGCAAGGTCCTCAGTTAAATGTGGCTCCAAAGCTGAGTGCCCACACCCTGGGGCAGCACAGCTTCACCTGCTCTGTGCAGCTCATGGAGACAGGGCAGGAACATGCACACACAGCCCTGCAAGCACAACAGGTCACACCAGCTCTGTCAGAAACACATCCCTTAAACCTTCCTTTGCAGGCATTGCATCTGTGCTTGGAGAATAGAGCACTAATGATGGAGGCTTTAAGGTGACAAGGTCAGGCAGGAGGAGCAGGCTTGCCTCTAATTTGAGGTTTCAAGGGGGTTAAAGTCTCATTACAACACAAGTTAAAATGGTTATTTTCCCCCTTCTTTTCAGCTTTTCTGTGTGGTGGGTTGACCTTGGCTGGCTGCTGGTTGCCCATCAAGCTGCTCTATCACTTCCCTCCTCAGTAAGACAGAGAAAATAAGATGGAAAAAAAGAAAAAACCTTCATGAGTCAAGACAAAGGCAGTTTAATAAAGCAAAACCAGTGCAGAGGAGCAAAGGAAAACAAAAGATTTATTTTCTACTCCCCAGCAGCAGGCAATGTCTAGCCAATTCCCAGGAAGGAGTGGTGCAGCAATCGCTCCAGAAGACAAATGTTGTAATAATGAACACACACACACTCCCCTTCTCCTAGCTGCCATTGCTGAGCAGATATCCTGTGATGAGGTAGATCCCTTTGGGCAGTTTGGGTCAGCTGTCCTGCCTGTGTCCCCTCCAGGATTTTGGTAGCCCCAAGAGAGGAATGCTGGAGGGAGAGCCTTGACACTGTGCTCCCGAACACTGGTGTGCTCTCAGCACCTTCCCAGCTCCCAGCACAGCACTGGGAGGGCTGCAGAGGGGAAAATTAACTCCCTCTCAGGCAGATCCAGTGTGTCCTGTTCAGCCAAAACCCCATCCAGGTCCCCAGGATGAGATAATGAGATAAGCACCAAGCCTCTTCCCAAGGTTTGTCAAGACTTCTGTCTGGGAAGCAGAGTCCTGCCCTGGATTTGAAGCTTTATTTGAGATCACAATGCCTCAAAACAAAAACATTTCAAATTCAAACAGGCACTTGGGGCTGAAATTTGGCTTTGTCAGAAGAATTCTGAGCAGGTCCCCTCAGGACACAGACAGTGCTCCCTCATTTCTCCTTTCCTCCCGATTCACTTTCATTCCTCCACACCCTTTAATTCTTCAATTTTTTCTGCTCTGGGGACAGCAGGGAAAGAGCATCTCAGGGCTGATTCTTTTCCTCTCTTCTTTTACCCTGTGCAACCAAACCAACAGCAGCTTCAGGACCTTGTAAGACTGAAATAATAATTAACAAGACTGAAATTATAATTAACAGAAAGAACTAAACGCCAAAATAAGAGGCAGGAAGGATAAATGTTTAACACTACCTTTTTCTAGCCTAAAGATAAACAGATTGATTTTTAGGATTCATCTTCATCATGTTTCAAACAGAAACTTCATTAGTATGAGACATTGATCTAGCAGCCCAAGATGTCTCTATTGTTTGAATTCTGCTGGCTGAGCCACCTGGGTGCAAAAGCTTATTTCAAAGCTCTGTACTCAGAGGGAAGTCAATATATTGCTCTGCTTCTATCGTTTCATATGAGCTTGTGCACTGAAGAAAGAAAAAAAAAAATTAAGCCTAAAATATTCACAGTGGGCTGCAAAGGATTAAATCCTTCCAAATTCAGGGCAGGAGGGTTAGAACTTTAAGGATCTTTAAGGTTCCTTCAAATCCAAACCATTCTCTGACTCTGTGATTTATCTCAGGTGTTCCATGAACAAGTGGAAAGAAAAAATAATAAAATCTATGTATTAATTAAAGAATTTTCTGCAAACTCAGCTGACTTCCTATATACACTCACATACCAACACTTTTGGAATTGTAGTAGGCATCCTATAGTTGGTTTTTATAAGGATTATCTGTCTAAGGAGGCACATTCCAGAAAGAAGACTGCTAAATCTGGTTTGGGTTGTAATACCTGCCATGACTGATGTCCTGCTGTGATTATTCAGAAAGTCCTATGCCATGAAATAGATAAAACAATACATAATTACAATTTCTGTTCTATCTGAAATAAAGCTCCCCTCCAATCCTCCTGATGCAATCCAATTTCTTTCCCTTACAGCTTTTGTTTTTCTGCCCAAATATCCAAATTAATCATCTTCCTTCAAACTTAAAAAACATTATGAAAATCACCAAAAAGCAGAACCTGAGAAATTTTCCTGCTGGCATTTCATTCTCATGATAAATTTAGCAAGTCACAATGTGAAAACCAAATCCACTCTGCTAAGCCTTGTGAAATGGGCTGCACAAAATATGCAGCAACAAACCAGAATCACTGCAAATATTTATAGATGTATTCTTCAGGAAAACGCAGTGTAGCTCTCAATTTCACCCACATCCATTAAACTTTTTCAACTGATGACAACTGGAGAACAAATCCAACTAAATTATGGTTTAAACTGAAATCAGCCAATACCCTGACCCTGTATAGTCCACAAAGAACTCTCTAGTTAGGAATATTGTGGTTTGGACAGGTTTTACTAACCCAAGAAGAAATTTCAGTCTTAAATTGATACAGAATTTTGTTTTCCCACTGCACCAGGCTACAACAGAATAAATTTATGAAATTAATCTCTTTACTTGCCAACAACAGCAATGCGAAAAGGAAAAGCTATCAGAAACTAAGTTTTATGAATGTTGTTTTCAACCACTCAGGATCAAAAGGGAAATTAATTATGGGGTTTTTCCTTCTGGATATGTTTTTGTTTGGGGATTTATTTTTTTTTTTAGCAGCCCAAGCAGTGTAATCATTGCTGTATCTTTTCTGGAGAGCAGGGTATGTTTGTCTCAAAGGATGGCTGAAGATGAGCAGTATCTAAACCTCCACGCTGAGCAGCAGCACACCAGGAAGAAATGGAGCATTCAGGACATTAATATTCATCCATTAAATATGGATGGAAAGGGTATCAAAATTAGCCTCTTACCTGTGGGTCAGGTTTGAGGCACTTGGCAGCACAATTTGGGAAACAAACAGTGCTGCTGCTTGGTGGAGACACAGAGACCTTCTGTCTCTCCCAGAGCCCATCTGGCATCTCCCACAAGCCCTGAATTCACTTACCCAACACAAACAAGTGAATAAGCCCTGTGTGTTTAATACTTCACAGAATTTCATCTTAAAGGGAGCTGGGGAAAAAAAAATAGGAAGGAATGAATCAGTCTGACTATTTGTACAACAGACTACACACTGTTTCCTCTTGGTCAGGGCTAATTCCATGCACTGATATTATTTGCATGCTTTGCTGATTGGCATTGGAAGAGAGACATTATCTCATAGAAATTTAAAACAAGTAAATGAATATGGGTATTTTATCACCATAAAACAGAATAAATTCAAGTGGTTTCTTCAGATGAATACTATTATTCTGTCAGTCCCACCTCAGTGACTAAATACTGTTATTTGGGAAGAAATACACAACTTGGTCAACAAGCCAAGACTCCTTTAAAAGAAAAACAGAAAAACTAGATTTTATTTTTTTTCTCCCTTTTCTTTGAGTGGTAAACAAATGAGCTGTGAATTCAGCAGCAGAAATAAACCTTGCTAATGTATGAGGTCACCTAATTTGAGGATGCATTTAGTCAGAAGTGTCTGACAGTCAGATCAGTGCATTGATGCCCTTCTCACTCAATATTTAGGAGTGTGGAGACACAATGTGTCATTAAAGGCCCATTTCTAAATGCCATGATAGCTGCATCACAAGACTAAGGAACAAATTTTATTTATTAAATTCCCTGTCACCTCAAACCAGATTGCTCTGTAAGAATCTTCATTTTGTTTAAGGAATTAAAGTTTCAGTCTTAGGACTCTCAAGAACAGCTTATTTGAGAGGTTGTGCTCCTTTACAAGATTAAATCATCTTCAGGATCACAGATTAACACTTTACTAACCCTCCTGTGAGCCCTGGGCACCTCTCAGCATCACCCAGAGGCATGGGATTTACAGACATAATACTCACTTATTTGGCTTTAAAGTTTGGAGTTTTTTTCCTCTATTGGCACAAGACCGTTCCCTGCAGTTTTATACAAGATACTTCTTAAAACATAACTGCAGTAATCTATCCCAGCAGTTCCTGATGGTCAACCATCATAAAGAACTGGATAAAGTCAAGTTGCTATGCTCATAAAAGTGTAAAGAGCAATTAAAGTAGAAGATCTGGTTAGGTAGGAAAAAATTGGGTTTTTTCATACAACAAAAATATAATAAATAATAAACAAATACAAGAAATATCTATTGAACTGCATAAATAAGTAGTTTGGCTAAATTAGCAAAATTTTTATCACACACCATGCAAAAGGCAGCTTAGCCTGGCAAGTCTGAGGCAGTTTCATAGGTAAAATAACTCTTTCTTCCTGTATTAAAACTGATCTGTGCTTGTAACTTATTTCTTTGTACCATTATAAAATTTCCCCTTGACTTATTCACATATCACCATCATTAAGTGATTACACTTAAAACATCAGAGAAAGAACATTCAACATCATAGCCAAAGCTCCTCTATGATATTTGTTATTTGCTATGCAACATCAACTATAATTTGAGTCATCATCATTCTTCTTCAACAAGGAGGCAATTTACTGACAGCAAATGAGCTGGGACTAATATGTTCGTAGGGCATATATCCAAGTCATCAATACTATTTCCTATGGTATAGAACAGAAAAAAAAAACCAAAAAAAAAAAAAAAAAAAAAACAACCAAAAAA
>VXBC01000214.1:164595-182111 GCA_013399945.1 Ploceus nigricollis
ACAAAAAAAAACACCCTCCACCCCCCCCCCCCCCCAAAAAAAAAAAAAAGCCACCAAAATTAATGATTGGACTGTTACAATTCTCAGTTCAGAACTGGGTACATGACAGAAGTCAGAATCCAAAGTGCTGGGCACAGCATGGCATTGACAGCACTCCTGGCTCTGCTTTGGGGTCACAGTTTATCACAGGCCAGTGTGAATATCATGAGCTCCAGCCCTCCCACACCCCCCAGAAGAGGCCAGAGATCCTCTACAGGGTCAGATTTTCCCATTCTGCATTGGGCCACACAGCTCTTATCACTTGGTTTCTAAAGTTTTTTCATTCTTTTCACTTACAACTTTCAAAAAAAACCAGCTTCAAGGAGCTGAAACTCTAAATCTCACATTTCATGGAAAGCTGGCCAAGTTTATACTTCAAATCCCTTTAGAAACCCCAGATAATACGTTATTTGACTTTGTTTCCACAACTCTGCTCTATTTTCTGTTGCTTGAGTCCATCCTTTCCTGGCATTTCTGATGCAGCTGCAGGGGCTTGAGGAAATCTCCACCGAGGGGAGCTCTGGAGGGTGAGTGGGTGAAGCTGCTGAGCCCCAGGGGCTGGGCAGGGGCTGGGGGCTCCTGCACCAAGGGAGGCAGGTTGGACAACCAAATATGTGATCATGGTCTGTCAGATTAAGCCTTTTTCTGAGCCAGAGATGGGGCAACTGAGAGGTGTTTTAAAAACTTCTATTCCATTTTCAGTCTCATGAGAAGGGTGAGACAATACAGATGTTATAATTCATGCTATCACAATCAGAAGCTAATTATTTCTTAATTACAATACATTATAAGCATTTCTTGGCCTATCAGCTTTTGTCACACCATGTTGTAAATGCCTTAAAGCCAATCATCTGAAATTACCCTTCATGGGTCCTACTACAACACATCTTTCAGAGTTCTATTTCTCCAAAGTATCCAGTCTTATTTACAAGACCATCCTTTGAAATTTTTTCTAGTTCCATTTCTCTCTCAGCAATGTCTGTCCTATTCCATGGCATTTCTAAGTCAGCATTTCTTGTCTCAAGGTTTGCACACAGATGCACACTGTGTGAGCCTTCTGTCAGGATTAGATAATTTTCTGTAAACCCATTTCCCACATCGGTCATGTCTGCTAACAGCAGAGCTCCTCAGCTCCCTCTGAGCTCAGCTGGGTGCAGGGGTGAACTCACAAGGCACAGGGACGTCCCAGACCCCTCCTGCTGCTCCAGGCTCTCCACTGCCCACAACAAAACCTCTTGAGCTGGGAGAAGCAGAGCCTTGGGGACAGACACCACATGTGCTGCCTGCCTGAAGCTGGGGCCAGGCCACCACAACTTGCATGAAGGTTCAAGTGCCACCATCTTCTGGCTCTGTCACTTCCCTGTCACATCCCCTCAAATGTGTTCCTAATGCACAGCTTGCCTGTGTTGTCTATAAATCTGAAGCCCTTTGGGGCAGATATTTTTCTGATTGCCTGTTTGCACTGGCAGAGCCTCAGCTGGATTCTCCAGAGCCTAAACTCATAATTCCAGGGCTGCCTTTTTCTGCCTCAAGCACTGTGTTTTTCTTTTAAGTCAGTGAGCATTTCAGAGTATGAATCTGGAAATCTACATATTGCTTTGTTACAAAAGTGTTTATGCTTTTAATTCTTCCTTCTCTCTGTATAATGAAATTACAAAGCAGGAATCTTTTATAATAAAATTTGATGTAGATATGCCTGGAAAATGAAATCAGAAGGCAGCAGTGATGGGGAAAGCTGCCATCAATCACTGCAGACTGTTCCCCCTGACAGCAGTCAGACAGAGGTAGAAAATTCAGTAATTTGATAACAGCTGCAGTAGAAAACCAGGAAGAAACATTGCATGTGCCAGTGACTGCATATTTAGCATCAGCTCTGACCTGCACATCAGGCTCATGACTGAAAAATCACACTGAAGTCAAGCTGCAACTGCTTACTTAGGGCTGAATTGGTCTTGTTCTTAGCTCCACTGCCTGCAGACAGTAACCTAACAAAGGAGTGTGACCCCCTGTGTGGGGAATAATGTGTTTGGACTTTGTTTAGAAAGCTGAATAAATTGTTTTTATTATATTATTTTATACTATATTAGAACTATATTATATTAAAAAGACAGTAAAGAAAAGCTCATGACTGTCTCCAGACAGTCACAATATAGCTTTGATTTAATTGGTTAATTAATTTAAACAACTATCACTGGTGTCCAATTAACAAATTACTCTTAGGTAAACAATTTCTATAACACATTCTACATGTGTTAAATAATAGGAGCAGTGAATAGAGATAAGAATTGTTTTTTTCTTTCTCTGAGCTNAATTGTTTTTATTATATTATTTTACATTATATTATATTAGAACTATATTATATTAAAAATATATTAAAGAAAAACTCATTACTATCTCCAGACAGCCACAACACAGCTTTGATTTAATTGATTAATTAATTTAAACAACTATCACTGGTGTCTAATTAACAAATTAATCTTTGGTAAACAATTTCTGTAACACATTCTACATGTGTTAAATAATAGGAGCAGTGAATAGAGATAAGAATTGGTTTTTTCTTTCTCTGAGCTTTCTCACTGCATCCCACAGCTTCCCAGGAAAGATGCTGGGAGAGAGAATCATGTCTCTCTCTGCTCAGAGAATGTGAATACCACAGCAACCCAGTGCTTTTCTAGCACCTCCTTCTTTCCACAGCCCCCAGAAATAATCCAGGGGGAGAGGCACAGCCAGATGAAGTTTCCCCCCTTATTCCTGAGGAACTGACTTCTCAAGGGTCAGGTTTTCTCCACTGACTGCAGAGATGCCTCACATGAGAAACCAGATTTTAGAACTGGTGTTTCAGGCAGAGAAGCTTCCTCCAAACATTAACTTCATTTAAGTCCTAAATGGATAAAATGCATGGAATTCACACTGCAGTACTTCAATAAACACAAGCATTCATCTCCTCAGCATTTATGGAGCAAGAGAGTTGGGGTGCCCTCCTCTCCCCTGTTCCATGAGGAGCATCTGAAACAGCTCCTTCCCCAGTAGAAGTCCTGGGTCAGAGCAGAACCCTGGCTTTTTATAAATTTACACTCATTAACTCTTGCTTAAGACTGCCTGCACATTTTTTTAGAGACAGGGAGCTGTGCAATGTAGCAAATTGCTCTAAAAGCCCAAATTTCTCCAGCTGGCTTCAAACACAAAACCAAAACCTGCCTGAAAGCTTCACAGCCTTCTTTCATTAATGGAAGAGAAACAAAAGATTATTAATTTCAGCCCCAAGTTTGGGATTTATAAAAAAACAAACAGTCATAAATCATGATTTAGGCAGACAAGAAGGTTCTTGTTGGGGTTTCCAGTTCTGTTTGCAGGTTGTGGGGGTTCTTTCAAACACAAAGGATAAAGACTAACTGATATTTTTATAACAAGCCAAAGCAAACTCCAGCATAAAACACAATAAAATTAAACACAAATTATTTGAAGGCAAACTCAAACTCTAATGTTTTTAATTCTAATTTACTCTAGTGACTAATGGCAAAGCCTACCAATAGACAGCTTCAGAAAAGCTTCCAAGGGCCTTCATGAATAATCCTGTCAGCCAGAAGTATTCAAAAATCTGAGCATCAAACAAAAAATCATTTTTCTGTCATTTCTTGTGAATTCAGGCAGCTGAAAATCACTTTATTGAAAGATAAAATACTCACAAAACCTATACATCTTCAGACAAAAAAAGTCACTCATAAGTTATTACACTTTTTTTTCTCTCCAAGGATCTCTGCAATTCTTATTTTCAGACTTCTTTCTTTCAGTGAAAGAGAAAAGTATGTTGGGAAAGCACTGGGTTTTTGGAAGAGAAAAATTGCTTTTATTGTCAGTAAAAAAAAATTACTAAGGTTATAGGTAATCTCCTAGGAGAGCACTCCTGAAGCTTTAAGCCAGCAAATGTGAAAAAGAAAAATATTTTTGTGGGAAAAGGTATCCTGCACTGGGTCCTTCCAGTCCATTAAAGGCCATCAGTCACAACTTGCTGATATGGGCAGCACCAACACATTGGAGCATCTTCTCTTTGTCACAGGCAGAGCTGAACCTCTAATCCAGGAATGAAAATAGCACCTCATGTCATGCTGCTGCAGCAATTTAATATTTAGCCACCCCTCATGATAAAGTGGATTTCAATTAAAAAGAACAGAGGCTGTATGAAAAAGATATTTCTCATTAAAGGGAAAAAATCCCAATTATGTTTTATCTGATAGAAATAAACGTGGAGCTGGGAAGTTCAGTAGTGTAAACTGAGCTCTTTAAAATAGACAAAACAATAAAAAAGCCAATGGACACCAACTCAGCCACTCCATAAATAAATCTTACAGACCTGATTTCAGCAGAAGCCAACTAAAAGAAACCAACTAGAAATATATTACAGGAGATTTTGCTTCACAGAGGAAGTCAATTTGCATTTTACAGCTGTTTATGTGTATTTGTGATACATTTAATATGCTGTGACCTTCAGAAGTAATAAAATTTGAGTTTCCATGACATCAGAAGCTATTTGGCATGCTGCAGGTTGCTGAGGCAGGCCATCACTCCAAAGTGGGGAGCAATAAACTTGTTGGACTTATTTCCCTGAAGCACCCTGACTTCTGGCTGACACTTGGAGCAGTCCTAACTAATTATAATTGCTCCATGGAAACAAGACTTGGGCAAGAGTGACTTTTTAACAAAGTATTCTCTTAATGGCTTGGCAGAAATACATCATTTTCCCTTAACTGCTTGGAGATATCTTTAGGTGAAATCAGGTGAGTTTCCTCTAGTTTCTCTATTGTAAAGTTTGCAATAACAAGGAACAATATTTCTGCTCACCTTGGCAAATCAAAATACAGGGCAAAATTGCCATTGCTGTAAATCCATGAACAACACTAAGACTAGGCTGACAGGTGAAAAAATAGCATTGCAATTAGTGTTTAATGATAATTTTTTTTTTTTTATTTCATTTGTACCTTCTTGGCCTAGAGTGGTACTGTTAAACTGCACGTGATTTAAATTGCAGCCCTCTGGAATATGTTGGATATTTATAGGTTGTAGAGGTTTTCCACAGTGGATGTAAAAGGCAGAGCCTTTCCAGCACAGAGCAGGCGCAGCAGATAAGTTGATCACATTTGTCAGAACAAGGCACAAGTGGTGGTTGAACACAGCAGACTGTTTGAAGGCACAAATTATTTCCTAAATTTGCTTTATTTATAAGGATTCCCTAGATAAGAAAACTGTTTCTACTCTTTCTCCATAAGATGCCAGGTGCAGCACATAAGAGACAAATGCTGAGTCTGGAACAATCTGGCTGGACCAACAATGTAAAAAGACATTGATAAACTAGGCAGGGATAGAGTAACCAACAGCTTTGCTGGAAATTCCCCAAGAAACCATGTAAATAACTCAGTCTGCTCATCTCATTAGGCTCCCCCAGCCCCACAGTGGGAGCTGAAATGTCTCTCTGATAACTCAGCACCGTGTTCCAAAGTGTGGCAATTATGCTTCCCATCCAGTTATTTGGTTATTTACATCTATTTGTACAAAACCACAGCAAAAAAACTGAGTTGTGGTTTTTGTTGTTTCAGCAGACAACTGAGTCTTTAGTTTGTACCACTTTTACCATAGTTAGATTACTTTTAAGTTCAAAATCCTTTGAATAGCTTCTCTTTAATAGAATGGACAGTATTTATCACAGGAATTGTTTTTCTCCCCTAGGAGCCTCATCACATCCTTGCCAGCTCTAATTTAATCAAGGAGATAGCAGGGAACTTAACCTCCCCATAAAGGCAGAAATATCTTTCTCTCTTTTACCCTGGTGGAATTTATCTCCAGTTTCTAATAACACACTCCCATTTTTTAAGCTGCAACCAGACACACTGTAACCTGCCAACTTCACTCAACAAACAAAAATTGGTGATCATACAACAATCCTGCATGTACTGAACAAGACAATTCACCAACAGATAAATTTCACACACATGTTGCAGTAAGGGGGAAAAATTATAAAGAAAGGCTTCAAAAATCAGGCTTGCTCTGTGAGATCAGTGCTAGCCTGTTAAGCCAGCACTTTGCAAGTTCCCATGTGAAAGCAATCCTGGTGTGAAGAGTTTGTGTGAGCACAACAATCTATTCCTGGGTGAAAAACAACTAGGACCTGCATAAACATCAAATCTGTCCCATGAGAACCAGTGAAGAAAATATGTAGACAAACTAAGAATAGAGAGATTTGATGGACAAGTGAAATACCTTTTACTAACCAATAAGGTAATTAGCAAAAAAAGCTGCTAACCAATTAGAGTCTGTAAAACTGTATAAAAATGAGTTATGTGAATAAAGAATGGGCTTTTTCCTGCATGAAGAAATTGGAGTTTCATGTGGTTTATTCTGATACATACACATTATGTTAAAATACTTTCAAGGTCATGGGGCAAGGAATAAACTGCAAGATTCTCAAAAAAGCACCAGAAGGGCTCAGCAAGCCCAATTGTGGCTGCTGGTATTGTGCTTGTTCTTCCATAGCTTCACTGAGTAACCCTGAGAAGCACATCTTTTCCCCCAACTTCCCAAAGATGAGGTTCTTTAAAGTGTATAAAAAGTGAAGGCAAGAACACTGAGCAATAGGTCATTTTGTGGCCTCAGGGGTTCCCTCTTAGCAGCACTAAACTCTGTACAGGTCAGTATTTCCTCATTCTGCTCTTCAAAAAAGTCAGTTTTCTCTCACAGGCCATCACCACTGTGTGGAGGGCAGAGCCCAGAGGCAGAAGTGAGGTCTGGGTGGGGGGAAAGCAGAAGGGGTAAGAGGAAAACCAGGAAACTGCTGGCACAGGATAACTTTGAGGTGGCACTGCTGGCTCAACACACCCAAGGTCTGAGGATAGGCAGCTACAGCCTGATGCTCTGCTGAGTTTATTTGACAGTGATTTTAAGGGCTTGGCTTAAGAGGCAGATCTTCAGACACTTCAGGCTGCAGGAAATTCCCCAAACCTGCAGTTGGCATTGAGCTAAGCTCTAAATGCTTCCTTACTCCACCTTCTCAGAGGGGCAGCCCCTCGAGCTGTGCCATCAGTCAGAGCAGAGCACTTGGTGAGCCAGGGGCTCTGGAGGACACCACTCCCTCTGAGAAGGCATCCTTCCATCCCAGACTCCAGATTTTTTATTTTTCCAGGCATTTTGTAAGGAAGAGCTCATAAACAGGGTAGAGGAAATTCAAGGCGTGCAAGTTTATCAGAGGTCAGCCTCTATGCACTTAACATTTTATTTTAATAGAGGAACTGGATACAGACAAAAAAGTGAGCAAAGGAATTGATGATGTTGAAGATAAGTAAGGGCTTTTCTGACAAAGAGGATGAGAGAAACATTCCCTCAGCTGGAAGAACTAGAGAGGAAAGGTTCTGTCATTTTGGGAGTGTTTTTACCAGAATCTGATTCATTTGAGACAGACTTCTTGATTTACAGGAGACAGAGAGAAAGAAGTAACATCACACCTGCTAGTCCTTCTATATGGGGTTATTGTTAATTATTTTCATTATTATTCATTATTATTAATTATTTTTGTTATTTTTCATTATTTTCATTATTTGTTATTTTTCACTGATTTCATTCACCTACTTAAAAAATAATTAAATACCCTGGAATTAAAAAAAAAATACATCTCACTATTCTTACAGTAAATGTTTTGATCAGCTGAATAAGATATTTATTTAATAACTGAGATTAGGAATCTTCAGTCCATCAGCATTTTGTTTCCTTCTGTAACCAGTATGTTTTTCTACAGCAAAAGAAGTTGCTTTGGGAAGGCAACTTTGATTATTATTATAATTGCAAAAGAACTTTCCTGGCTATGACTGGACCACAGCCCTAGATCTTGAAGACTTGTAGATGTAGGAGCACAGTCAATGTGCATAAATATATATATAGTTTGCACTGATTTTTGTTATAAAATTAACTTTGACAATCATGTGTCATAGATTCTATGCAATACATTGTGAAATTTTCACAAAGTTCTTGTGCAATCCCTCTGGAAATCCTGTCTCATTTAATAGAGACTAAACACCCTCAGCTGCTCCTCATAAGATGTGTTTTCCAGACCCTCCCCCAACTTCATTACCCTTCTCTGGACAGCTCCAGCTTCCTTGAAAGTCTCTGAAAAAAAAAAAAAATAAGCATCCTCCTTTTTAAAAATAGCAAATATCTCTATTAAAAAAAAAAACATAAATAAAAACACTCCTGAGTCACCAGCTGTACATTTCTGGTTAGTCAGAGAGCACAGCCTGAATTTCATGCTCCTTTCTGTCAAATTTATGCCCACTGACAAAGCTCCAGGCATGGCACAAAACCTTCCCATTCCAAAGTTAATCCATAAACATTCCTTTAAACAAAACTTCAACCCTCCAAGCAAGTTCTCTCTGATCAGAGCTTTGTGTCAGGCAGGCACAGCATTTCTGATCCTCCAGCACGGATTGAAAAGCCAGGTTTATCATATCATCAAGTCACAGCTCAGCTGCTGCTAAGCCTTCCCACCATGCGGCTGTCTGAAGTCTGGCTGCTGATGAAAACATGGTTTGAGTTCCAATTTTTACCTCTTTGATCCCCATTTTGTCTAGAAATCAATTTTCAGCACTAAAACGCTCCCATCTCAGAATTGAGCTGCCTAAATAAGGCAGTTGATAGATCTATAACCATTTTCAGATCTTTTGTTTTTTTCCCCTCATGACTAGGCACATGAAATTTTAAAATAGGAAAGCAATAGTGATTGTTTTGTTCCAGGAGTTGCTTATACATTTGAATTTCCCAGAGGTCTGATGGATTATAGCAGATGCCAAGAGGAGGTTGAATAGTTTTATTCCTCTAATCCACACTCATTCTTTTGTCAGACTTGTGTTGGCAGCACTCCCCTGGTACATTATGCGGCCTCTACATTAATATTGCAGAGAAATCATTTCTCCAAAGTGTAAACTTCTTGTTGTTGCAATTTTTGCTTTATTTTACTTAGAGGAGAAGGTATAAGCTGTTACTCTGTCAGGATTACTTCATGAACCTCTGGCATAGAGAGGTGGTGGATGCCCTGGGAGTGTCTGAGGTCAGGTCAGACAGGACCCTGAGGAACCTGGTCTAGTTGAAATGTCTCTGCTCATTGCAGGGGGTGGATGAGATGACCTTTAAAGGTCCCTTTAAGCCAAACTATTTTTTGAGTCTGACTCACTGAGCTGGAGACACTCCTGATACCTCTGGTCATCTCACACGTGTGGTATCCCAGCTTTGAATGCTCCCAGCCTTTCACAACCCTGTTGGGCCAAAATTTATTCTCCTCTGAGCCCAGGCATGGCTGCAGATCCCATTTTAATCAATCCATGCACAGCTGCTTCTATTTCAGATATAAAGTGTACATTCAGTCTCTTTCCACACTGACAAAGGCATCCCAGTGGCAACCACGACTTCCTTGGGTGCCCAAGCCAAGGCAATCAAATCAGAGGAGCACATTTCATCAACATCAAGAGCAGGCAAAGCTAATTAATCACTGCAAACACATTTTCTCTTTGTCTGGCTGCTGAATTCTCTCACACAACCTCAATGCCCATGCACAACCCTTCCAAGACTGATGACCTTCCAGTTCTTGTGACACATGAGGTGCCCTTCCATCAGCAGGAGCTCTCCAGTGGTCCAGGATTGGCATTGAAAAACTGATAAATGGCTTTTCACTGGGCAGGGGATGAATAATGGGGGTTCATGAGGTAAAAAATTAAACCACAGCCCCAAAAGCACCTCACAGAAGGTACAGATCCCCTTGCTTCCTGGAGAAGCCACTGAACTGCAGTACAAACTTTCCTACAGCTGTGACTTGCCAAGAATACATTGCTAATACTGAGTTCTCAGTGGGTAATTACTCTGCATATCTCTGCATGGGGGAGCCTTAATTAATTCTGGAAACTAGCCTATGGCATAAACCTGCCCTTGCTGGAAACCAAAATGCAGAGAATTCTCAGAACTTTGGGCCTGCAAGCCAAAGCTTAGAATTAAACACAGGGTTTGGTCTGAGACCTTGGGAAAGATTTCCAAACTTAGGTGCTAGAAGTGAGAATGTGGATTTATAGTTTAAAGCAGAGAGACATTAAGTTAAGGAAAGGAAAGTTTAGAGGTTTAGAGTTTAAGATATAGAAAAAATAAAAGGTCATACAGCGGTAAATAAGGAGATTAAAATGCAGTGCTGTAGGTTTGTGTGTCATAATATGATTGGCTAAGAAAGCTTGCACTGTAGCATGGATTATTTAAGGATTGGGTCAAAAACATAAATATCCTTGTTGGCAGCGTTTTATTGGTCAATAACTCCTTAAAAGTCTTTTAACTAAGAGTCTTGTGACCTTCTGAGCCATGCTGTAACAATGTGAGCAGAACTCACCCTTAGAATGTAGAAGAAAATAAATCACAATCAAAAACAACTCAGAGGTCCCATGTCTAACTCATTCAAAATTCCTTCCAAAATTCCCCACAAGCAAATTATCATACTCCTCATTTTAAATATACAGGTGAGCCCTCTGCAGCCAGCCTGTAATTTGGCTTCAGGTCAGGTAGGAGTGGGTATTTGAAGCCTTAAAGCTCATATTGGCACTCACTGCCTGCTGGGTTATCCTCAACAAGAGAAGGACAAAAGGAGAAAAATACTGTGAACAAAACCAGGCTACAGTGGCCACTGGAGATCAGAAACTGATGTCTGGGGGATCCCCTTCTCTTTTGCAGGTGTTTCTGGGTCAGAGTCCTGAATTACAGCTCTTTCTTTGCTCTCAGGTGAGAGCAGCATCTCAGAACATCCCCAAGGAGAAACTGGACCACTGTTCTCTCTTTCTGCCTCCTGAAAGGACAGAAGGATGTGCTGAAGCACATCATTTCAAGCCTCCCACATTAGTTTGTTATTCAGGACCTGAGCTGTGCAATGCAGGGCCTCTCACCAGAGCTGCATTGAAAGGGAACCTTTGGAAAAATCCCACTGCCATCTAAACACCTGTACAGACAAAGGGAGCTTGGAGTCATTGGAGGGAAATTGTACATAAATGCCATGGAGATTGGAGCAATATGTTTCTATTTGCATGTGTGTACTTCATTTTTTGAAACAAGGATCTACAGGGCAGAACAAATGCATCGTGCACCGAAGCCAGCTCAAAAACTGTCAGCAATTAGTTTTCTTCAATAGACATTATGTTTTTTCTGTGACAATAAAGCCCTGTGACTGTTCTGCCTCCCAGCAGATTGCAGTGCAGCTCATCTGTAAATTCCCCAAAGCATCAGGACGTATGGCTGTGCATGGTATTGCAATCAGGAATGCTCTGAATGCCTGAGTCTACCTTCAGCCATCTGGAGTCCCTCCTTTATTAAATTATTTCTAGTGTTTATGCAGTCCCCTGCTAATTAATTTAAGAGATAAAGTAGATTTGTCCCATTCTTCAATTTAGTGACAACCTGAAGAACTACAAAGTAATAATTATATTTAGTATATTGATATAAAAACGCAAGGCTGTAAGTTAAACACCAATCACACACCACCCACTGAGCAAGAGCTTCAATTTCTGATCACTGGGTTTGCTGTAGAGAAAGGAGAGGATCCAGTTGTGTCCACATTAGGAAGGGGTTCTAATGCAGAGCTGGGCACAAAGTAAGGTCCAGAGAAGAGCAAAACTGCCACCCCAACATCCCTTATCGCACATGGTCTGCAGATACAGAGGATACAGAGCCCTGAAGGGGGCATGAACAAGCTGCTCCCATTTCCAGAAACACAAGAAGATCACAAAGCTGCCTTTGAGATCACAAGGAGGCCTTGAAACCCATTTATACCTGTGGGTTTAATGCTGCAATTACCAGTACCCAAATAAAGCACAGAGATATTGCATGTTTGGGGCTGCTGTTTGCCCCAAAGGTCTGTAGGATTGTGGTTGGAGCAGTTGATAAACCAGAAACAGGTGTAGGGGTTTTAGGGAGGTTTGTAATTGTCTATGATTTTTATTTCTTTTTAACAGAAGCTTGAATTGCATTTAATCAGAGAAAGGGTGATGCACATAATTACACCACAGCATGGATGTGCCATTATGGGCTATTTTTTTTTCCCTTTTAATTTCAGTCAGTGATTTGAAGCATTAATAACCTTCCTAATTTTTTCTAACTAATGTAAGCACAGATGCTAATCTTACTTACATAAGCAGCTCCTCACATCACTGTTTTCCAGGGACTAAATAAAGTTCAGCAAATTCATTGGACTCTGCAAGGGAATTGGAGAATCTGTCTGGGAACATTTGATCATTTCCAACTGCACCACAGCTTCTACCACTAAGCCCTGTCTGAACCAGTGTCCAAACTGGTCTGTTTGTTTCTTACCTGGACTCTTGGAACTCTCATGGAGGATGATATTCCTCTGAGGGCTTTTGTTCCAAACCTCCAGAAACATATTTACCAATAACTACCCAATCCTAAAGTACAATTAATCATCAATCAGTTGCCATAAAACCCAGGACTGCCTGGACTGGATGCAGTCAAGTTGCCTGCACAGAAGAGCATCACTACAAACTCCCTAAAGAATTTAGATCATGTATTCTGCCATAAATGTTAATTTCCTCTTAATGAAACTAAACTTGCTCATTACAGCAAACATCCCAAGACTAATCCCTTAGTAAATTATTTTCGTATGGATACAGCTTGAGAAAAACAGAATTTTATTGGGAACTGCCTCATATTCTTCACTGGTAAGCTACAAGAATTGAGATTAAATTACTAAAAGGATTTCAAAAGCATTTAATAGAGAGTCATTTAATAGTGGATAGGTGTGAGAATTAAAACAACCTACTAATTGCACAATTTATCTTGCAGTGCCTCCCTTAGGGAGGAAGAACATCTGTAAGTAAAAATAGTTAGATCTGGTTTTCAATACAAGAGACCACAGTGAAATGTTGGATACTCTCCTAGCAGAACTCCAGGCTTAATTCTCCCTAAAACCACAAGAACATTACCTTGCAAAGGCAGAAGAGCCATTTGGGTAGGAAAAAGGATGCTTGCAGGCTATTGTTTGTTTTTCCAGATTGAATTAAATGAAGAAAACGCTCCTAACCCTTTATGGGGCTGCCTGAAAAAATACTTCTAATCTAACATATTTCTGCCCTCAAATCTAATTTATAGTTTGGACTTCCTCATGGGTTTTTATGGGCCTTTTTGAGGAAATACACTGAGACCTAAACACTAGCAAGACTAGTTTTATTTCATATTACCACTATGAAATATGTCTAAATACACACAGGTGATTGGAAAAGAAAAAAATAAATACATGCCTCACTACTCAGACTCTTGTACAAAACCAGAACAACCTAAAGAACACCCCTGAAAGCCACAATCCTGTGGAAGGCTGAATCAGAGGCACTATTTCCAAGAATTCCAGAAGAAGAGGATTAAACCCGTGGCAATTCTGGTAAGTTACTTTTATCTTTTACTTCCTCCAGATATAATCACACAACATTATAGTCACAGACACTTAAACACAGCAATTACAGAGCAATCACTCTTCACCAACCATTTATAAGTAGTTTAGGCCCCAGAAATCACAACTGCAGTTTTGTTTGGGGTTGCTTGGGGTGTTTTTTAGGCAAAACTAAAGAAAGGTAAGCAGGGATGGAAGCAATTCTCCAGAAATAGAAAAAAATATCAGTTCAAAAGTACCATAAGTGTTGTTCCAGGTGTACCAGACCAGGCAGGTTTGTGCTGCAGTGCTCCATGGTGCAGTGGAGCTGCCAGTTTGTGTTAAAGCTGCCACTGCAGAGCACAGAATCCTTCCCAAATCCCTCAGAGCCACCCCACTCCCACCACAAACCTTGTGGAACATAACTTTGAGCCACAGCCAAAGCACATCCCAGCAACACTGCTTGCATTATATTAGACTGATTTCACCAGCAATCCTTTTCCCCTTCAATCATTTTTTTTTTTATCCTCAATCCTATTTATTCATTGTGGCAAATGTCAGACCTCATTCACTCGTTTCCAAGCGTGTCTCAGCCACCCTCTGCAGCATCCCAGGAGCTACAGCAGCCTTCAGCTCACTCTGATCTCTGCTGTGAGCACAGCCAGGGCTGAACCAGCTGCACTTGGGAGCCCCTGTAACCACCCAGGGCTGCAGAGATTGAGATTGATCCAGCTGCTCCTGGTGTACAGCAGCACCTCTCACTGTGCCACACAGAAAACACAGCAAAAAACACCAAACAGCTTCTCAGAAGCTCAAACAAAAGGGCAAGCCAGGTGTATTAGGTGCCTCTTTTCACCCACTTCATGATGTGTTATGCAATTATCTTATTTCTGTGCACAACATAAAAATAACATCTGAATTTTCTCTTGGCTTGCTGGTGCTGAGTACTATGGAAAGCTGCACTGGCATGAGCAATATTCTTCAAACCATGAGCACACCAAATTTAAAAGTGCAGTCTAAGGATGAACAGCTCATCCAAAGACCAGTGTTTGCTACACCCCAACAGAAGTGCCTAGAATGAGATTTTTCTTATCAACCACGTGGCACCGAGCCAGAGCTGTGTTATCTTTAAGGTCCCTGCCAACACAAACCATTCTGTGATTCTGTAACAGGNAGAGCCATTTGGGTAGGAAAAAGGATGCTTGCAGGCTATTGTTTGTTTTTCCAGATTGAATTAAATGAAGAAAACGCTCCTAACCCTTTATGGGGCTGCCTGAAAAAAATACTTCTAATCTAACATATTTCTGCCCTCAAATCTAATTTATAGTTTGGACTTCCTCATGGGTTTTTATGGGCCTTTTTGAGGAAATACACTGAGACCTAAACACTAGCAAGACTAGTTTTATTCAGGTACCCCTGAAGGACAGCACAGTGTAAAGAAGAGAAAAAAGGAAAGAAAAACCAGGGGCTCAAAGGTGATTAGAGGCTCCTACAAAGCCACCAGGCATCTCTTGCAGCTGCTCCCTCCCTCACTGTCCCCCACCTGTGACACCAGGCAGCTGAGGCACACGGGGCCATCCCAGTCACTGGGCACTGGTCACTCTGCCCAGTTCATTGCCCTGGCCACAAAGAGAGAATGAGCTTTTTACTTCAGTTTTTAATTTGTTTATCGCTTCTCAGAACCCTCACAAAGAGAAGCAAGCTGTGAGCCCATGTTTTCTAAAGCAGCTCAGTTCACAGGGTGAGAGAAAACCAAAGAAACAGTGGAAAAAATGGCACAGCAACATCCACGGAGATCTAAACTACACCTGAACTTCAACTGCAGAGCCATCCCTGCCTAGCTTTGCCATCAAGAGCGAGCCCAGGGTTTGTAACTGCAGAGTTATTCCCACTTTCCTAAGACAGCAGAAAACTTAAGTGTAAAATATTTATATACAATTTATTGTGCAAAGTCACGAGCCCAAGTACAGCCACCCAGCCTGTCCCAGGGGCTGGCCAGCAGCAGCCCAACAAATGCTCTGACAACATCAACAAGGCAAAAAACATCCCACCAACTTCCTCAAAGCACCTCAAAATTAAATTTTTTTTCAAAAAATTGAGAGGATTAACAGATAAAATCAACACTGACCTCTTCTGAGCCAAGCCATTCCCCTTCCCGCTCCTTCCAAGCCTGCAGCCACTCTCTGCTTTTATAGCTATAAAAGACTTTTATATCAGCTGTTGGGGGTCAGGGATAATTACTGATTTCTAAGTTTCACCTGGCCAGCAGATCAGGAACACCAGATAAGCACCAGCTGGGATGGGGACTGTGCTCTGTCTCAGAGTTTGCATGTGTTTTGTATTCCTGTGATTTGGCTTTTGGTTTGGGGGTTGGAAGGTCCTCTTATGTCAGATACCTCATCCCTTATAATTACAGGTTCTGTATGTTTGAAGCAAGGTTATTACATTTACTGTGCCATTTCCTCTCAGAAATTCTGGCCTTTACAGTGGAAATGAAACTCCTAAACTCTGATGCCACAAACTGAAGGGTGACTGCACTGAGGCAGCAGCACCACTTTTTCACTTCAAGAAATTCTAATGTTTTTCTCTGTTTTGACCAATAAACAGGAGAATTATTGCTTAAAACAATAACTATTCACAAAGTTGTTGCTAACATACATCATTGCCTCCTAAAACAGCCATTTCCTGAGAAAAGGAAGAGAAAGAATAGCATCATTACTGGAAAATCAAGTTTGAAAGAGTTACTGTATTTGGCGTGGCAGACACACTGCGCCTTTAATTTGGTTTTGACAGCCACACAAACGAGTCTGTTAAAAAATGAAGCAGGCATGAAATGGATGGTGCTCTCTTGAATCAAAACTTCTAACAAAGCTGGTATTTAGGTTTCAGTTTCTTCTGTCACCCTGTCAGCTGTGAGCCTTTCCAAGAGTCAGTCACTGGGAGCTGGAATCACTGGAAACAATTTCAGTGCAAGCCCAGAGCACACTCACCAAGGTGCAAGAGAGGGCAGAGGCTGTCCTGGAGCAAACAGCACTTGGGGGAAATTATTCCCAGTTAAAAGGTTCATTATGGCTTTTGAAGCACTTCTGCAGAAATGGAAAAAACAATAAAAAAGCTGAATTCTTCCAGTAGGCTCTGCCTTTTTATTCAGCTGATCAAAGTGGATCCCATTTTCTGCTTCTTGGAACAGAAAATTGCTTTTTGAGCTGAACTTTTTGGCACTGAAAAGCTTTATAATTTTTGTCTTGTTTAGAAATAACTTTTTAGCAAGTTATATATATGTTATATATATGTTTNGGGAGGAATGGGCAGCAGTGGGAGGGAAGAGATGGTTTCTAAGCTGGTTTGGTGACAGCAGTGGCTGCACAGCCCCAGTACCACCCACACATGGGACAGCATCACCTTGCCTTTACACATCTGTGCCTTATTTTCATTTACACAATGAAAATAACCAGACAGGACACAATCACTGTGTTCTCTTGAGCATTGAGACACCTAAAGGATGTTTGCAAAGCACCAGCAGAGCTTCAGATGAGAGGTTTCATTGCCAGGAAAAGTGCTGGTGATAGAACCCTGGGGGAGATCTGCTCAAACTCAGCCCTGGTGTGTGTGACACCCCCTCGGGGAAGTTCATACAGAGCCCCACAATTAAAGAAATTCATCACCCTCCCATCTCATGCCACCTTTTTCCCTTAATGCAATGCATAAGGAAGACCAAGGAAAGCAGAGAAACCAAGGAATAATTTTGACAAATGTTCCCTTTCAAGCCCTGTCAGCCTGGGGAAGCAGGTAATATTTCTCATAGACTGTGCAAGATGCCAAACATCCAACATTTACCTGCCAGGGTGTAACCCAGGTGCAAAGGCTCAGCAGCTGCAGGCTGGGAGATGCCTGTGCTGGGAACAGAAGCTGGAGCAGCTGGAATCCATCAGCCCACCCCAGGAACCCACCCTGTGCCCTGCTGCACCAGCACCTTCCACAGTGGGAGACCAGGTACCCCTGAAGGACAGCACAGTGTAAAGAAGAGAAAAAAGGAAAGAAA